>OU452230.1:9256973-9374020 GCA_911728455.2 Marthasterias glacialis
CATACAATGAAAACCATGACCAGCGTCTTGTCTTTCAACCATTCAATAACGGATGCACAATTTTCCACAAAGTGGAGACGCAAAGAACGATCCTACAATAACAAGCCAGTTACAATGCATCTCGTTGAACAGCTGTAGTTATTGTCCAGACCATGTTACCTCTTGTTTTAGAAAATGCTTGTGCAAAGAGTTGATGGAAAACAGTGTTATCGATGAATAAACCGGAATCTATAATTTAAAAATAACGACGATGAATCACAAAAGAAGAAGTAAATATTTGCAAACACGAGAGCAAATAGAACGCCAGCATGTGAGACACGGCAACATACTAGTTATGCTCTTTATGGAGTGACTAACCACATTGTAATGTTTGTCTGGAACTGAAGAATCGTATTAGATTATTTTTTTATATTTTTTTAGAGAAAAAGGGGTGTTAACATAATTTCATCGTCTATTTAACTTTGAGTTTATTTTAATCGCAATAGTTCGACTGACGCATTTCCCCTGTGTGTTTTTGATTTTATTACGGTTTGTAAGAAGACAGAAATTGACGTGTATAAATTAGTTTCGTCTTCTTTACTTTTAAAATGATCCTTAATTGTAATTATTTGATAACTGCACTGTGTAATTAATGTTAAATAAAATATTAATAAATCACTCTTGTCGGTTTTCGATCAATGACACACTTAAAAATGATAAATCAGGCTGCGTGCCAGCAAATTAAACGCGTTAGTTCCGTCTCGAGTTTTTGTCAGCATTAATGGAGACCAACGTTTAAACTGACTGTAAAACTTCGACCAATATGACGGCACCGCGTTCATTAAATGCATTTCAATGGTGACGTTCGAAGCAATTTGAATCTTTTCGTTTCATCCAATTAAGTGGACCATCTCAGAGCAGAGTCACCTCGTCTATAATTTGACTGATATCTTCGCATTGACATTCCAATGATAATCAAACTGGACTCGCCAGTTCCAACGGGTGGTTGTTGAAAGAATGAAAGCTCTCAGTCTGCCAGAGGGAGGGATGCGCTCTGGATATGAAGGTATGGCCGGGGGGAGGGGGGAGCCGATTTCAGAGAGCCAACTGATAAACTGGACACCGTGCTTTCCATGCGTCGTCAATAGTTGGCAGCCCTCCTCTTTAAAGAACACGATCAAGAGCTAAATGCAAACTACAGCCTTGAGCTACAATTAAAAGCAGGCTATACATCCCCGGTAGTCCCTGACGGAGACGTGAAATCCCGCTCTATGCGAGCCACAATGGGAGTCTGACATTTTAAACTTTTTTTTTCTCTCCTTCTTTTCTTTCTGTCCCCGTGTTATATAAAAATTTCCAGAAAAATTATTTCCCAATTTGCAGAAGGAAAAACGATAGTAGGTGAGCATGCAGGCTCTCGTAGTCTCGAGCACCAGATTCAATACTTTTTAAGTGGGAGTGCGACTTCGGGTGTAGTGTTGCACGTGTTAGCGCGCCTGATATGTACTATTGCATTTCAGGGAGGGAAAGACCGGAGAAACGGACACTCCGGGTCGATGCAGACCCACGCCAGTCGCCACTGATGCCTGCGGGTTTGCCGGGGCCCGGGCTTGCACACAGCTAACCCAATTTCCAACCCCTGGAACGGTCTATATTATCTCGGTTGGTCGTCCTCTGATTTCGTAGAGGTGTGGGGAATCGTTGCGCTGACCTAGTTAAGGTATGTGAATTCATCTCCTGCCATGGAGAGGCCAAATTATTGTGGAGGGCTTTCACACGAAGGCCTATTTGGCTTGTAATGCAGTAATAATCCAATTTATGAAAAGAATAAGGCCTTCGAGGGTCTATAGCCATTGAAGTTCTAACAAATTTTCTGAACGAAGACTAGAATTTCTCTTCATGTAAAAAAAAAAGAAAAAAATCCAACAAGAGTCGGAACTTTTGATACTTTTTTTATTTTATTTATTTATTTATTTATTTTTTTTTTTTTTTTATTATTATTATTTTTTTTTTTTACATATTATGTGTCTTTTAACTTTATTTTTTTTAAATATTATTTTAATATCAGACTTCCACAAGTCTTAATAGAAACTTTCCCCTCCAAAATAGAACTTTTAGCTGACTTCATGAAACTCGGAGTTTCTGTGTTCCCCAGAACTTTTGATGGGTAATCATTATGATTACATTTGTTCTGCTCTGCAGCTAGGCTTAAATAACTGTAAATAAACATCATGATCTCCATCTAAAAGCACGGAGGAAATTTATTCGTTGGCACCTCAAACGCAGCCATTTTGATCGGCTGATGAAATTACTCGCCCTGTTCTTAAAGGCGATCGCCTACCGTTTGCAAATCGATATTATCAAATGAATCCATTATTTCATGCAATTTCTCATTTATCTATTCTTGTTTTTTCTTTTTCTTGGCGAAGCACACTGGTAAAGAATTTATGAAAGCCGTAGATATTTTATTTCATGCGACAATAACACAGTCAGCGTAAACAGCGAATCCTGACAATAGATTTTACACAAAAGGTTTTTTCCCCCCAAATGTTATCTTTACTTTGTGTATTTTAAAATTTCGTTACAAGATGTGTACTCCTTTTATGCATCCTATTTGAAAAAAAACACCGTTGAATACGGTACTCAGCGCACAAAACAAGTGGTCAAAGCTGGTTTTTCTTTTTAAAAAGGCAACACAGTTTAATTTAATCTGATGAAAATAGACAGTGAAAATGGACACCTAAGGAATAAGAACGGCAAATAGGTAATCGCCCCGTTGGGTCTGGGGCATTTTGCCCACTCAAAATTGAAATGTAAAACGATAACCTCGCCCAGGTCCTGCGATGCACGTGCCAAAACAAATAATATCATCTCGCCCCGAAAAAAAAATCAGTTTCGAATTGTCCCAGAGGAAACACGATCGCTCCCTTAAATGCTTCCAAAAATGCAAGAATAATTGAGCTATCAGACAAGGATTCATTCGAAACGAAATGAAAACAGACCCAGGTAGCGAATGGGCAATATCCAATTTCATTCAATCTGACACGCAAGGACCCGCTCCCTTTGCAAAGATGTATTTACATATAAAGTTACTCCGGAAGGTTATATAATATTCAAGAAATAGAAGAAATGGAAGTTGCGAGTCCCTGAAATTCACAATAAGATGACGTATAATAAAACCAGTCAATAGTCTTCGTGGAGATGTGAAACTCAAGTGAGGACACGGCCGGCCAATGTCAGTAACAAATCTAGAATCACGAACGACATTTGACTCCGGCTACGCTTTCGCGTTCCCCGTGATGTTCGCAGGGTTCGGACACTCCCTGGCGTCGGACTAAAAACGTGTAAGGTGTCCCTTGAGCTGCCCTAAATCCGGCCCGCCACGACTTTGCAGGTAATCGAGTAAGGCGGACTCCGGGCGCATTGAAATCGCAACTGTAACATCCAGCTCTCCAAGATAAAATGCAGTGTGGTTCAAGTGCAGTGGCTGCATTTCATTGTGGGGTTACCCACGTGATGAACTCATTGAAGGAACTCTAGCTGGATTCCAATGTTGTCTTTTTCCCCACACAGGGAAGTCATTCACTTAGCTCTAGTAGTTTAGTCCCCCTTGCAAGAAACAACTTTAATGGGGCAGATTTCGGGAAAGGATATAAACTCTCCATCCGTCGTTCTCGCAGTGGTTTATAATATTCCGGAACGGTAAGTTTACAACCGGAGCTTGTAACCGAGTTACCCGTACTGAACGTGGGAACGTTCCCATTCCGGTAACGCTCTGAAAACCTCAACTTGAAAATTTGTTTTTATTTGTTGGTTTAGTTTGAAAGTGACAATTTCATAATAAGTCTAGGAACAAACTGTCACACAATGTTTAACTGGTTGGAATAACAGCATTGCAATCTCTTAGAGAGTAATAGAGCAATGTGACAAGATAACCCACATTCCCAGTAACCATTTTGCTGTTACCACGTGGGATATAAAATCGTTGTTTGTACTACAGATTAAAAAAATTACCCCTACCCCTCGTCACCGGGCAGACTTGATGGTTTTGTGAAGACATCCGCTCTAGAATACGGGTGGGGAAGAGGGCGTGGGTTCGAATCCCAACCGAGAGGTATGCCTCTGAATTTGTTCCCGTCAGAGCTAGATAATGCCCGGTGTCCTTATTTTTTTTTGACAGGGTTCATTGGCCCTCCTGATGCCATTTATTGTCAACTAACTATGGAATCGTCTACACCGTGCCTACAGATAAGATCGCCTCTCAATGAAACTTACTCAACGGGGAGCAACTTGATTGAGTACGGATGGTGTGGGCCGTCTTCAAACAAACATTAACCACCCGCATAGAGCACTTGTTTTCTTGTAGGGGTTGAAATTCAATAATGAAGACAAAAACTAGCTGATTCTTGCAGTCATCCGTTATGTTTTGCCGTCGGAGAGAGAGAGAGTCATCATGCTGACAAGATGGCCCTTAGCATCGTCAACGGAAACCGAAAATTAGTCTACACTGCAGCCGTTTAAGTACCACTGTGCAGTTTGTAACCTGGGGCCACGCCGATAATTAACCTGCGCTCTTTACAAACCATGAAATTAACCACCCGGGCTTTTGCAAACGGGCTGTAAACGAGCCTAAAATAACCGCCGGACGGTTGGAAAAACCGTCTGTTTGCCAGATCCACATATGACGCACCCATACATAGTTATCTCAGCGCGGGACTGCGAATATACCTTTCGATAATAATTTAAACTGATCGGTGCGCAATCCAAACTAAATTTAAGCCAATCGGTGATGCAAACCCACCCTTTTCATCGCTGTTGATGAGCTCCCGACCATCAGTTAATAATAACCGGCAACATTTCTGTATATGGAAGTACGCGAAACGGGAAAGTCACCTTGGAATTTGATCACATTTTGACTGACTCGTAATCAAGTATCGTGTTCCACGCTAAATTGTTAACTTCGTCCCAAGTCGGAGCTATATGTCACGATTTGAGCATTTTGGCGGGCTATGGTATCGATGACCCTAACCCCTAGCTATTTTTCCCGCAGGGAGATGTACGTGGTTTGCTCCTGAATTCGTGGCTGAAAAGGCAAGAAGTGACCTGTATGATGCAGTTGAAGATGGCTCTTCTGTAACCAAGCACAGTGTGTCCAGCAAAGCAAAGCTCGCCGGTGCTGGCGAAACGTTATCAAGACATCAAGTAGAAACACGAACACCGTACGGTAAGTTTTGATTCTTTGATTCACTTCCTACGTTACAGAAATGGCTGATACATTTATTTCCTTCAGCAGGAACTTGGTGTCGTACCTGTTTTACCCCCATATTATGTCAATCATTCTGGACGTCTTTTTGAAGTGAGGGGACGATGACCTAAATTAACTGGTCCGTTGTGGTCTGCCGTGCGGTCGGTGATATCAATTTTCAGTTCCTTGGTTTCCCCCACTAGTTGTGCTTACGTTTTTTCTTTCATCTAAGCTAGGGATGTTTTATTGTTGTATTTTTTTTTTATTGTTGTATTTATTTTTTTTTATTCCCCGTAAATTTTGTTTTACTCATGTGTGTAAAGCACTGTATACTCAGTACCCAAGTCCGGTGAAAATAAAAATCCACAGGCATATGCGTCGGGTGGGATTCGAACCCACGACCCCGCCATTCTAGAACATCTATTATTATTGTAGTATTTTGTTGCGTAGACTCATCTTCCGTAAATAATATCAGTAAGACTCGTGATCAGAATTTACTACAACAGGGATCCGAATAATGTTAATAGTATAGCCTTTTAGGATAAACGTTTTCCCATGCCACAGGAAACACACCGTTATACTTATAAAATACAAACACAAGAACCCATTAGCCTTTTTGAGGTATGGTGGACCATATGAAAAGTAGGACTTCACTGTTTGGTTTGCGTGTATACAGACGAATTGACCCAAACCAATCAGTGCCCTAGTAACGTGTTCACCCTATCTCAAAATGGTGGACACATTACAAGCCATTTCGAGATGGAGGACACATTACCAGAACACTGGTTTGGGTAAATTTGTCTGTATACACCCAAACCAAACAGTGCACTCCTAGTGTCCGCCATACCTCAAAAGGCTAATGTAAGTTGCCGATTGACGCACATGTTCGAACCAGCATGCGTTACCATTAGTTTACCGGTATGCGTCTGGTATTACCACAGTGACCAATAATGTTAATTGCACCTTAATGCCATGTCACAGTATAACCGATATAAGAATGTCATACATTACGGTACATCGCACACACGGAACCAGGGAAATTACCCAAAAGAAACCAGTGGCTACTTGAACGGTATCGTAAAACGAATCCACCGTAATGGTATACGCAAAAATAACGTTAAAAAAAATCAACACGGTATTGTCAATAATGCTCAAAACTTGGTACTGAGGCCTGGAAACCCATTAAGTTTTGTTTCCAAACAGTAAGAAAGAATTCCAACAATGATACGTGGACCCAAATTAAATGGCGATACTTTTCTTGTAATTTCACCAACCCCCCTTTTTTTTTATTAAACCAAAAATGTTTCCTGCGTCACGGGTCAATACCAAAATGATTTATGAGAATCAATCGCACGAAAAATAATGTGGTCTAAATAAACAAACCTGTATTTTATTTTGCATTATTGCTCCAAAACAAACTAAAACCGAAAGATACTCTCCACACGTTTACTCAAAACGACAGAAAAAAACCCACAAGTTGTTTATAAAATATCGACATCGTTGTGTAAATTGATGCTAGCCAAAGGCTGAGTAGCTCAAGGGCGTTAAACCGGAACATGTTCTCGATTGTCAAAACAGTTTACATATTCTTAAAAAAATGTGTCTGGAAAAACAAACTACACAGAATAAAATCATGAGTCGACATCGACCCAGACTTTTTTCAGCAATAAATCATAAATCTTCGTAAGCACCTCGGCTCTGAGAATTTGCACAGTGGGAAATGTTTTAAACAGATCATTCAAACGCTGCGTTTCAAACCGGCACTTCTGACAGAAATCTCTCTTGCGTCAAAGCTAAAATAATGATTTACTCGAATGTAGTAAAACAAAACACACCATGTGCATGTTACTACAAAGAGGCGATAGGAAGGGCTGCGTTTTTACTATAGGTTTTTATACGGGTATGTTATCAATAATTAAACTTAATCAGTCAAGCAGTTCAAATTCTGATATTTCAGCTGAATGTCAGCCTTCGTTTTAAAGGATTGGATGATATATCTTTCATCTCTAACAGTAATGCTTGAGATACTTTACCCGTTGTCAGATTGTTGTCAGGTATTTTGTATATACGCGTCTACTATACTTCACTGGATATTTCTTAAGGATTTGATGACAATCCTAGTTTGGTGTTATCTACGATACCTCTTGGCTCTGTAACCTACACTCCGGTAGCACCTGTCACTGATATCTAATTCTAATTCGAAAGTCTAATTCTTCTAGCTATACAATTCATCATTATGAATTTTGGGCTGGGAATAACACTCATGAGCCTGTGGACCTGTATGGGCATTGCGTGGTTGTAACTTGGACATTTTGTTTGAAGCATTGTCTGGAAAACGTCTTCGTTCATTTATGTGCCTCTTTTGTTTTTATAATTGCGCGTGCGGCCGTCAGGACCGCAAAATGCGAAGAAAACATTCAGTTCAACTTGCAAAGAACCCCGGGACATTATGTCTTCTCTGCAGTCCATTAAAGTTGTCAGACCACGCCCTGTTTGCGGTTGGGAAACAAGTAACAAACTCGTTACCTGTTTTGAATTTGTGTCTCGCGAATGCATGGAGTAGGCCTACGCCACACAAAAATCTACAATGATCCAACTTGCTCTCATTGTTTTAAAACAATCTAATTAACAAGACTACATTTTTGGAGGGAGTTTCAAATCAAATTGTGAAACAAATTAATCCAGCATGTATCTGATTGAAAACTGCAAGAAAATTGTGTATGTTTTTATGTCGTGCGGGTAATGTACATGTAAATGTTATAGTCATTTTCAGTATAGATAGGTTAAAATAAGAAATTCAAGTACAATTTCTTTCACGAACATTTCAATCGGAACGATTATTCTCTGTGATTAGAATAACTGTACATAACTCCATGGATTTTCACGCTAAACAATTCCATGCTTTCAGATTCATAAGTAAACGATAGGAAACAAAATATGACAGAAAACACTTTGTTTCCGTCACTTAAGCAGTTTCTCCCGATGGTTGTAGCTTTTTTAAAAATCAAAAAAGGTACTTAATAAAGTACCTTTTATAAAGTGTACTTTTATGAAGTACATTTTATAAACTTAAGTACCCTTTTATAAAGTACCTTTTATAAAGTACCTTTTATAAAGTACCTTTTATAAAAAGTACCTTAAATAAAGTACCTTTTATATAAAGTACCCTTTTATAAAGTACTTCTTATAAAGTACCTTTTATAAAGTACCTTTTATAAAAAGTACCTTTTATAAAGTACCTTTTATAAAGTACCTTTTATAAAAAGTACCCTTTTATAAAGTACCTTTTATAAAGTACCTTTTATAAAAAGTACCTTTAATAAAGTACCTTTTATATAAAGTACCCTTTTATAAAGTACTTCTTATAAAGTACCTTTTATAAAGTACCTTTTATAAAAAGTACCTTTTATAAAGTACCTTTTATAAAGTACCTTTTATAAAAAGTACCCTTTTATAAAGTACCTTTTATAAAGTACCTTTTTTAAAAAGTACCTTTAATAAAGTACCTTTTATATAAAGTACCCTTTTATAAAGTACCCTTTTATAAAGTACCTTTTATAAAGTACCTTTTATAAAAAGTACCTTAAATAAAGTACCTTTATATAAAGTACCCTTTTATAAAGTACTTCTTATAAAGTACCTTTTATAAAGTACCTTTTATAAAAAGTACCTTTTATAAAGTACCTTTTATAAAGTACCTTTTATAAAGTACCTTTTATAAAGTACCTTTTATAAAAAGTACCTTTTATAAAGTACCTTTTATAAAGTACCTTTTATAAAAAGTACCTTAAACAAAGTACCTTTTATATAAAGTACCCTTTTATAAAGTACTTCTTATAAAGTACCTTTTATAAAGTTCCTTTTATAAAAAGTACCTTAAATAAAGTACCTTTTATATAAAGTACCCTTTTATAAAGTACTTCTTATAAAGTACCTTTTATAAAGTACCTTTTATAAAAAGTACCTTTAATAAAGTACCTTTTATATAAAGTACCCTTTTATAAAGTACTTCTTATAAAGTACCTTTTATAAAGTACCTTTTATAAAGTACCTTTTATAAAAAGTACCTTTAATAAAGTACCTTGTATAAAAAGTACCCTTTTATAAAGTACCTTTTATATAAAGTACCCTTTTATAAAGTACTTCTTATAAAGTACCTTTTATAAAGTACCTTTTATAAAGTACCTTGTATAAAAAGTACCCTTTTATAAAGTACTTCTTATAAAGTACCTTTTGTAAAGTAAGTGTTTCAACATAGACATGTACGCTTAAATTGAAACTATTTTGAGTTGATTCATTTGATGTTTTAATACGTATTTTTAAATCACCATCAAATTTCCATCAAAAATGGACCTGACTTTTCCGGTCTAAATTTAAGATTAATTAAAAAGTAAACATTATTCTAATCAACTCAAGTTATTTTGAATACAAGCCTGCATGTCTTTATCACATGTTGAAACACTTAAAGGGCACATGAAGAGGTTTTTGTCACGGAACATTTTTGTGGCTTAATATATGGTTTGAAATTAACAAAACATAGTATTGACTATTTTGATGGGTCTGTTATGCGTTAATTGAGCCCCGAAAATGTACGCCATCTGATTGCACGACGTAGGCTGTGGTAAAACGTTTTAAAGACGGCTCTGGTGCCGAGTGGTCAACAATGCATTGTATGTTATTGTCACACACATGGCCCTGGTCAGCCGTTCCACTGTCTACATCACAGATTTTATGTTAATGAGGAAGGGTGGGCGAAGCACGGCAACCCCCTAATTTTAGAAATCGATATTTCTACGATTAATACGCATGTAAAAAATGTAAAAAAAAGTAAAGATATACTATGATAGGCATACTTTATTTTTTTATCCGATAAAAAATAATAATTCATGGGACCTTTAATATTGTGGTTTCAGGCACTTAAAAATAATGTTCCAACCATTGGATAAACTGCTAACGTGACGGATACAAAGTGACCCCTTAATATTGCGTTTCCCGTCATATACAGTAAGCTGAAATCAATTATGAATTAAAGTAATATCAGAATCCAGTATTCGTTCGTTCTATCGTCCATGAAAAGGTAACGATGTAAGCTCCTGTCATGACTAATCTAAATCACAGTCTGTAAATGCTACGTCAACGTCGCCACAAATTCCAACCAAAACGTATTATCCACAAGCTCTCTGGCTGTCGGATTTAGTCCAAAACCAATCACCAACAAGTCCACGAAATCCAACCCTAATTCCCACACAATTTTGAGGATTTCATCGCTTATCCTCCTTTAATGAAGTACTTATCGTAACAAACTTAAGTCCTACAGGATAGAATTTCCATCACAATTTCATTCTGGAAAGATGATTGATTTTTGTCCCAGATTCCGTTTGGGAATAACCAGATAACCGATACGATGATACTTAGTAGAAGAAAGTATCCATAGAACATTATTTTAACTGTTCATGAAATTTGACTAAGTTCAGAAGATTGGTTGATATGCTTTATCTTAATGGTTTCTAATGTTTTTAATAATGGTCGTTTTCTGTCAATAATCATTTTCTCACTGTATCTTTTCCGTCAGTTTATTTTAGAAACTGACCGTGCATATCAATTTTGTCCGTACGGTGAATTTGACTCAGATTCCGGGTCATGCAATTTGACCCCCAAAACGGGTCATGTTGACCCATGAATGATTATGGACTATACATACCCTTCTTCGGGTCAATTCCGACCTGCCATTTTTTAAAGTGGTAAACCTTTTCATCTGCCCCCCCTTTGCCCCCGCCCCTTGGCTACGCCACTGAACAAATTTATACCCAGACGTCATAAAATCGGTCAGAACAGAATGTACTTTACGGCCGGCATTATCCCTGGCAAGTAATACTGGATTGCCGTTGTAAATTGGCGTTCAGAGGTGAGGTGAAAATCGACGTGCAAATACGATCAATCAACGTTTACCAATCGCGACGATAGTCCTCAATAAACGGTGATTTGTCACTGTTGAGACATACTTCGAAATGCGGTATGTTATGATTGCGCTTTCCTCATTATGATTAGAAGATAACTTATGATTGTGACTGGAAATAAGGAAGTTGGGTTTTCTGCTATACTTTCTCAGTCATGTTTATACCTAAACCACGCTTGGAAACTATTCATTTAATGTCAAAACCATTCGTAACCATGGACATGTCTCATTACTTTAACCGTTTTCACTGTGAATTTAAATGTTGACCCATACTGGTAGTTGACCAGTGTTGTTCCACGCCTCAGTTGAACACCCTCTCGTTTCAGTTGAACTCTCTCTAGCCATTGGTGACCGTCACTTGTGTTTGTTCTGAATTGGGACGTAAAGCCACAGGTCCCGTGTGTTGTATAATGTACGTAAAAGAACTCAGTACAGCTGTCGTTAAAGAGATGGAGTTTGCCTCGGTGTTTTCTGGCAATGTTGGCAGCAGATTGCGCAGCAGCACCTTGTAAACCATTAAGTTGGGGGGGGGGGGTAGAGCTTTCTGCTCTACCAGCCAGGCTTCTGATGGATGATACCCAAGCCTACGGACTGTAAAGGGGGTAACCCTGTTTCAGCCCCAGGAGTAGGAGGCAATGGCCCCTGGGAAAACAGTTGATTTGTAGCCCACACCTCGAGTGGCTTACTGGCCTTGTGTTTGGTGACTTGCATAAATAAAACATAGTAATAAAAAAATAAGAAGGTGCTATACAAAAGGGAATCTCACAACTAAAAACATTAGCTCTGCATATCCTGTTGTGAAACAAATGATGAGCGCTTTGGTTTGCCCCAAGGGTGTGATGAAGCGCTATATAAGAACTCATTATTATTATTATGATATCTGGACAGAAATTCTTCTTAAAATTACCTTTGTTCACACAAACACCCTTGAAAATACTGTTTTCATTCATTTCACTTATATTTGGAATATTTTACCCTTCTCCTAAAGATAGCAGGCCGTTGATTCAACTGTAAGTACAAACTAATACATTTAATCTTCTACGCGCTCCTAGGTTGGTTATGTTGACATTTGTTTTCCTATTTTCCCTCTTTAGAGCTGGCCTCTTCTGTGGTAAAGATATTATGTCATCATTTTTGATGGGCTTCCTTTGTATTTGTTTACAATTGTTGTAAGTGTGTTTCCCTTTTCGATGGGGATTTGGGTTCGCAACAACTTGGCTAATGTTTGTTTTTGATTAGTTTTGTTTTTGTCTTGCTCATGTTTAGAGCCTAAATAAATAAAAACCTAAATCAATAAAAATATTAATAAACAAATAATTGTACAAATACATAAATAAATAAATAAACACGTATCATAATGGGGTTTTTTTTATTAGCTGAAACACATCCTCGCTCATGTGAACACAAACAAGGATGCGTCTGTTGAGAAACACTTTTCCATCATGTTGAAAAGCCGAAAACCAGACATACATCGGGCCGTGAAAGTTGAGTCTAAGCTAGGGGCGGTGTGGCGCATCCCGAATGGAAGGCACTGTCCGTATATCTTTACCTTGTTGTAAGCAATCCCTCAGGGAAATCCAGATTTGTATCAGATACCCTCTTTTATTAAGAACCCACATAGTCCCATTCTCACCAGGCTGTTCGTACCGAAATATTTGACTAGGAAGACATTCGATGGACAGAGATTGCTGTTCACTTCATGCCTCTACAGACCACAGTACAAGTGTTTACAAGAAGAAGAAAAAAATTGTTTGAAATTTGCACAGTTGTGTTTATACACAACGCTTATTTCCTTAGCGTCAGCCAGTTATTAGACACTACGGCTTAGTAAAACCGGTGACGTTGGCTTCCGGCATCCAGCGTTCAATTCAAATCCAAAAGCTTATGCGAGGAGGTCGACATACCCAAAAGCTGGTCAGCTTATAGTTCTCGAGAATCATGCTGCCCCTAACGTATTCAAACCCTACGGGCGTAATTTTATGTGGAAATATATACATATATCTAACAAGTGTATTTAACCTTTAAATTTGCCCTCTTGTTGTACATCTAACCTACTGATGACACAGCAAATTGTCCACACATAAAAGAACAAAACTGTGAACATTAAAGTTCAATCGGTCTTCAGAGTCACAAGAAAGTAGTGACAAAAGTTTGATGTGTTCCACAAGAACATATTACAAATAACAGTATCTGATAAAATATAATTTCAACTTAACCTCAAGTGAATGGGAGGTGGTTGAAGGCCAAATCGGCAGGCCCATTGACGGAGGTAAGTGGTCAAAGCAAGACGCCCCCCCCCCCCAACGTAACCTACCTCACATGCCACTGAGTGACCTAATGTTTGAGGCAATTTTAGTGGTGATCCATGCAGCCTGACATATGATCATGCAAAAGGAAATGGAAATAGGTGAACACCACAACGTTGTGAAAAGAACTTTCGTATGATCTTTTTTTTTTTATTTCTTTCTTTCTGTTTCCTTTTTTTTCTGGAGTCATAGCTCCAACGAACACCCTTAAGTCACAAAACGCATAATATTATAAAGTGGCTTACTTCACACAGACACTCGCCGTGTGAGGTGTCTGACAAATAAAGCTTGTGGGCCCAAATTTGTAATGTAAGAAGTAAACATGGGCGGCCGCGGGGATGCCAAACCTGGTCTACCGCCCAGCCCACATGGGATACAGTACAGATACTCCGCACGTTGTACTCACTTGTAGCAAAGCGTATATATGTCTTGCTTAGAGACACGATTCACATTTTTAAATCAACATTTCTGCTGGGAACCCGGGGAAGTAGAAAATTTGGTATCGTTGATTTTATTTAAGTACCGGTAAATCAGTTTAACTTTGTGAAAGTTAACCGGTTGTCCAGTTCAACCGTAGGAAATGAGAGTCGCCATTACGGGAAATTGGAAACCCAAAACCGGCCATCTCCCTTGACGTAGTTCCCCTACGGTGGGTTCGAGTCGATACACAAGGAGACACGGCACAGAAAAAAAAGGACCCACAGCACATCGACATCCTCGTCCAAATGCTGTCGATTTCACTTCCTCTTTTGATAAGTTTATAGGACATCAATTTTGGGTAATGAATCGCGAAGGCGCCGGGGCTCGCGTGGAATCCGTTAAAATGGGTCGGTGGAAGAGTCACTGTGGGACACAAGCTCAGGCCGGACCGACACAGGCGACACGGTAGTGATTAACTTGTACGGCGCTTTCTCAGCCAAACACTGTCTTTGAACAGCAAAGGCTGAATCCACAACACCATGAAGGAAATCGTCAACTGGACTCGTGTTCGATCCGATTGGTAATAAAAGCAAGTGCAAGTTTGAGACTTCCGTGTGCATACTTGAAATGAGATGGTAAAATAACAGAGGAGTGTAACGTGCATCATGTCGCGAGTGAGTATAGCGTTTTCGATTTATCAATAGACGAAACAGTAATACACAAATTAAAAAAGTAGTAATCTCGCCAGTAAAAGAAATAAAAACATTGAATTTGTTCGAGAGCACACGGAGGACAGATACAGATGATATCAGATACCTCCTGGTATAAGAAGATTAATCTGAAATGGTAGTTTGTTAAAAAAAAAACACCGAATGTATAATCATTTTAATGGAATATGAGTAAATCGCAAATGGGCAGATGTCAACATCCTCGGCACCAATGATAACACTGGAGTCTTATATAGCGCATTTATCTACCAAGAATCAGGTACCCAAGGCGCTTATTGTTATTATTATTATTATTATTATTATTATTATTATTATTATTAATATTATTATTTTTAAGACAGATTTTTGAAGTTTTTTAATTATGAGTCCCATTTATGTAGCACTTTATCAGGGTTTACAAGATGCTGCGGAACACGGGAACAAAAACACGGGCCAACACAAGAAACACAGGGCAAACCCATTCTCTTATAGCGATAAGTGTACAGGGTTCTTTTACCTGCATTACACAACGCACGAGACCTATGGCTTTACGTCCCATCCGAAGGACAAAGCAACCATGGTTGAGTGCATTGCTTAAGGACACACAGGTGTCAAGATTTGGACTCGAACCCACACTCTGCTGATCAGAAACACCAGAGCTTGCGTCCACTGCGCTTGAAGGCTCGGCCACGACACTAGTCTAGTGGAAAGCGCTTTGTCACTGGTATACAATCATATTTTTATGTTTATGTTTTGAAGTTGAGAGGAGAGGTTCACTGACTATTTGTTGTTGCTATTTCTGTTGAGAGTTCTTGGTAGTGACATGCTCAGGTTCAAACCATGGCACTTTAATTCGTGAACTTTCTACAAATACTAAAATAGTTAACGATTTTGTTGAACATTTACAAATCAAGCCAAGTATTGAGAGAAGTTAAGAAGTGAGAGAAAGAAAGAATCGGCAAGCTGTGTATATTAGCATTCGAAGAAGAAGAAGATTTAATTGTGCTAATTCCCTTCGTTATCAGAATTTCCAATTTGGTTTGATCAATTACTGATTGAAGAAAAACTTGCACTTCAAGTTCCCGTGCACGCCCCATGCGTTTCCGTGTACGGGCGAGCGTCCCCGAGTGGAGTGTCATTTATTTTTTTTCAACCGCGTTTAGCCAACCGTTCTTCGGTAGAAATTGCAAATTTTAGAGATGGCCGCAGGGGGATTATTGAAAGTCAACGTAATATGGAACACACACTCCCCAGGCAACGGGGAAACAGCCGGGTTCGAGGAACTATTCTATGCCGCCTCCGCCCCTTGTCCGCTAGGTGTATGCCTTTATGTGAAAGCAATATCTTCATCCATTATGTAGTATGTTCATACAAGGATACATGTCAACAGACATGTCGGTTAATTAAGTTCACCTGCTTTCCCCCTTCTTCCTGAGAGAAGAAACATTCCTCTCATAACTTCTTACTGGCATGTAATTATTATGAAAACATAAGAGTGATATGGTGTCGGCGGTTGTACTTCTACAACTTTCATAAACAGCCTTAGGTGGCAATTCATTTTTACGTATATAGGGAGTCATTTGGGGGTTTGTAGGTCGAGGCAAATAATCTGTTAGCCTTCATGGCCTGTAAAATGTTGTCGTGGTATGGGAATGTGGTATACTGACTGTAAAGTTTCAGTTGCTGCAATATTTTATTATTATTATTATTATTATTTTTATGTTTTTTTTTAGGGGGGGGGGGCAAATATTCGATGTCCCTTTTTGACCACCGTAGATTTTTTATGACTCACTTACAAAATAAATAATTCAAATCACTAAAAATGAAAAAAAAAAACCAAAAAAAAACAGCACCATATGAATTGCCCCAGGCGAAAGAGTTTAAAAGGCATGAAAAAAAGTTCTTGATAACTGCTACTGCAACATATTTGCAAGGATCCAATGAATAAGAAGGAGCGATGCCATCAGCAGGATTTAAACTCTTCTTTGAAAATATCCCCAATGACTTTCATTTACATTAGTAATGGCAGCAGCAATTTTTACCCCTCCGGGCAGAAGTTCGCAGAGTTAGCGGGTATGTTGAAACACATCAAAATGAATTACATTCGTAGTTTCTTGTTCTAAAATGATGGTTTTTATACTTGTTTCCCAGCATATTGAGTTCCAAATAAGAACAAGACGATCACAACTTGACTAGTCAAGTCAAGCCAATAATCAACGTGTATTTTCCTGGGTACATGCACAATTATGCAAATCGCCCTTAGCTTTCTACAGTGAGTTACACCCAGATATTCAAGGTCACTTTGTAAACACCAAAACCACACCTTGCTAAAAATGTGGATTGGATCAAGCGTGACAAAGTCAATGAGTATTTAGGTTCTTAGGTCGGTGTATATAGACACAGTGTAAAGAAAACTGATATCTGGGAAATGCGGTACACCCACTTCCCCCTAGGAGGGTTGAATTGTAACAATTCAATAATAACTGATATTATTTGTGTTTATTTATTTTAGTTTAAGCTGCATTAACTCTGATGTCTACAGTACTAAACTATGTACAATTTGATATTATAGATAATAAATAAACGCAAATACAAAAGCCAACACTTTCCAAACTCACTAATATAGAAATTTAGATGGCATGTAAATATTAGCTGGAACATACAGTTGCTACGTCATGAAACGCCGCTGACAAAACTCAGCTCTACTTCGGTCTACGACTTAAGATTGTATCAAATAATAAGTTAGGTAATAGCGCCACCAAGCGTCATTATGACTTACCATTTGTAAGGCCATTTTGCCCCAGCTCAGCACCCCCCAAAAAAAACATTAGCTTAACCATACAGTTTCTACAAGCATTATTTAATAATGAAGTAAACTGTAGCTTCATAGCTGCTGCAGTGAACACACTTTCAGGCTTTAAATAACTTAAAAACTGGCCGCAATTTGTGTACATAAGTGTACTATTCAGATGAGCTCTCAAGTCATGGTTTATTAGTGTACTATTATAGTTTTAGTCTGCCATGATCGAATACATAACAGACGCAGACGCAACAGTTAAATAAATCATAAGAGAGAAGAGGCCAGATGTTGCCATTTAAAAACACATTATTTCAGCGTCATTTATAGGCAAGTGGAGGCAGTCTTTTATATTCAAAGCACTAATTTATACTGATCACTCTACCATGGAAAGCCGTAAATCAGATCGTTAAATGTGCAATATGATACGTCACGTTACGTTTCATGCCAGTTATAAGTTCCACTTGTTAAGTCATATCAAATTAATAATTGCATACCGTATGATTGATTACGTGTCCTTTTGATTTGTGGATATGATGTATCATCGACTTTAGAAAATTGGTCTGAATTCCCGAAGACCTGACCTTGTGTCTTTGCACGTCTCCCAATTAGAGTTTACACGTGAAGTACACGCTTTTACTTTGCCCCCTTTCCAATACTGCTTAATCTTATTAAAGGTGTTGAATTATTGACAATTACCCCACTGCTGTTCAAAGAATTGAATGGAAGAGATTAACCAATGCCTTTGAAAAAAAACTATCCAATCTGTCAAATGAACCATTTTCTACCCTATCTTTGTTCAAAGACAGTAAGCAATCAATCATCAAGCTTTGTCATTTTCCCCAATGCTGTGTGTGTGGCTATATTTAACCCTCATTGAAATTTGATCATTCCAGCTGAGAAAAATTGTAAATGATTAAAACCATAATAAGCCGGTACATGACGGGACTATCCGGTGCGTCTCATAATTCCCCCAAGATTTCTTGGCGTTGCGCTGCAAACCTTTTCTAAATGGATTGGAAGCCAACGACTTGTTTCATGGGAACCAGGTGCAAATTGAAACGAGCTGCCATATTTTTTTTTCTTTGAGTATTACACGTGGAAAGTGAAGATAACAAAATTAGTGGATGATTTCTTTCCTTTTGTTTCTGAAGACTTACTTGTTATAAACTGGATACGCAATTGTCCTCAAAATAATTATTCATCTGTAACGATGTCATGCGCAAAGGATATTTTCTCCCCAACAAAGTACCCATTTGGATTTTCAAGATGTATTCTTTCTCAGCAGACAGCCGACAGCAAGTTTCTTTTCTCTTGTAACAGACCCCTCCCCAATTTCTTGCCGAACAATTTTTGTTTCGTTGTGTCCCCTTTTTTTCTTAGAAAAGCAACATTTCATGCTTGATTTATGAAACTACGCTCTTCTAAATACATTGCATAGGATTATAGTAAGCATAATGACAGGTTCTACATATAATACTTCTTCAAGTTTTTGATTTTATCTTATACGGTAACACTCTAGAAAACTTCAGAGTCAAAATTGACCCAGAAGACCAAATGCATTTCTGAGTCAGTTTGACCCAGAATCTGCGTCAATCTGACCCCTTACTTGGTTAAAATCTGGACTTTTGACTCGGATTCCGGGTCACCAACTTCCTTGACCCACCCACTGGATCAGCACATACACTTCACTTGTCAAAAATAGAAACTCACATGCATTTAAAACTACCATGGTTTGATATGAGAGCTCGTAATCTTATTAACCAAAATGAAATACTTTTTTCCGAACTACCACCGCAAAACAGAATTGCCGTTGAGTATTAATTTTTTGAGCCAGCCAGCATGTTAAATTTTCTGCTCTAGATTCGCTTATCGTGCATTGGTCTGCACTGGAAGGTCATTGTGCATTACACACTCATAGTTTTCCCTACAAAATAGTTGAACGAAAGTGGTGAAGCCCAGTTGTTCCAGCTTGATATTGAAGGCTGAGGTTGGAGAAAAACCAAGTACCAGTGACTCTGGATCTATACGCACAAAGCTAACTTGAAAATGTTTAGAAAGCATGGTGCTATTACCCGACTACAGACCGAGTAGGTGGCTGCGGGTACGAAATCTATTCGGGTAGTTTGGGTTCAGAAACGGAATAAATTCTTAGCGGGGAACTTTCATCTCCAGAATGTAAAAGCTTAATTATCTCAATTCAGTGAATGCGCGCAATCTCCCACCCATCTTCCCAGGAATAATCACTTTTGACCAGGCCGGCAAAATCCCATTCTGCAAGCTGAGCACAATATTTCAATCTCCAACAAACCAAACCATACTCGAAGTCATATTACTGCATGTGCGCATAGGGTCCTTTGAAAATCCATTTACATGTCTATGGTTACCGGTGTTGACTTCAATGCCTATAGTCTCCAGTTCAAAGTACTTATCAATTTTCCTGCACACAAGTACCAAGTTTCAGCCACCCCCCCCCCCAATGCATCATGATAATAATTCGAATATAGTCAGTCAATAAGCATTTAGTACTCGTTTTTAGCTCACAGTGAGTTATGTTTCAACCCTTCGCATACGTCAAAAGTTGTAAAAAAACAAATCGGTTTCTGTAGTGGACTTCCGAAATTCAGTACCCACAATCAAATGACTACTCCGCATCACACAATACGCATTTGGCCCGAAGAAAACACGCTACAGTTGCGCTAACATTAATATTGCCTTAGCCGATAACAACAAAAACACTCGTTGCTGCACCGATGTTGATGCGATTAGTATTCCTACACAGGGGGACGAGACTTATTGATTATTTGTGTTTAAAACATAATGCTGTAGGCCCACATACACAATACTAAATATTTGAGTTCGTTAAAAATTAACAACATTGACCGGCAGGGTGAGTAATATTCTAGAATTGCTAGCATGGAAGCACCGTTGGGCCGGAGGGCCGTCTGAGTGTCAATAGTTCCCGTCGTATGCTTAACCTACTTCGTGCCGCAACTGGAAAAGGCGGCACTATTAGTGACAATTTACCACAATCATCCCCTCTCTCTTCTGACAGATAGTACGGTTACCATAGAAGGAAAAAAAAACTGTCAGCGGTAGTCTGATGATGCTGGATTGTTACCCCCAGTGAGTTGCGCCCCAGCTGAGAAGATACGTGTTCCGCCTTAGAGGTGGGGGCTCTATATGAAATAGTTTTGAAATGATATGAAATAATTTGAAATCTGATCCCCATTGTAAGGAATGATACACATTGCACGAGGTTGCAGTGGCATTCCACGGGGATATGATACCCCAGCCAGTTCATAACACTCTCATGAATAATTGAACTGTATCCCGGACATCGCTCTTGATGTGCAGCTTCACATCTCAACGTGGGGGCAATCTTTCTGAAATCTCCCGGGAAAAAAAACCCTGTCTGTCTTTGCCTCCACGGTGCAATGGCTGCATCACACCAATCCCCCTCAAACTCGATCAACAACAATCGTGCGGACAACACAACAATCGGCACTCCTTCCCTGGCATTTTAGTTGCACTGATATCCCCGGATTTCCAAGCTTCGCGAAGACAAACCGACAGCAGCCGGAAAACTTCAGGCAAAAAAAAAAAAAAAAAAAAAAAAAAAATGAAAATAATAATAAAATAAAATCTTCGACTCGCGAAACGGTTTTTAAAATGTATTTATGGACTGCTGAGAGCTGGAAGAAAATTTGTCAGCGATGCAAAAATAGCCCAGGGGTAAAGACATCATGCCGTGTTTGTGATTTCAAGTACCGGCTCAGTCGAAAGAACCGTTTTCGTCACAATTCGAATTTTTACGCTGCATTTGCAAGTCAATATCCAGGAAAAAAAAGACACCGACTGATGCCGGTAGGAGATAGCCTCCACATAAACCATAACTGTCCTCATGATAGAAGATCACTTTCCTTTTTTCATCAAAAATTCGAACTAATAATAAGAGATAATTTTCCTTTGCAGATTCGGTAATTAAATTGAATGCATACAATTTTATAAAACATTGGACAGTATGTACTACACGAGTCCAAGGAAAAGTTTTGAACGTGTTTTTTTTCTTCCAGCTTCAATGGCCAATAAAGGCAAAAAAAAAAAAAAATAAATAAAAAAAAAATAAATAAATAAAAGACAGCAGCAGCAGCAGCAACAGCAACAACAACAACAACATTAACATATCACAACAATCCGTTATTATGGATTCACAAAGGAGGATGATATTTGCCTGGTGAATTCATAAAAACGAATTGTTAATCCGTTATAACGGATTGTTAATCTATAATAACGGATTTGGAATCCGCAATAAAGGTTTCTAAATCCATAATGACTGATAGTGAATCTGTAATATCGGACTTTAAATAACGGACTCTGTATTCGTGATAACGATCTTGAATCCGTGAACGATGGATATATAGTGAATCCGTAATTACGGACTGTGAATCCATAATAACGGATTGTGAATTCGTATTAACGAATTGTGAATCCGTAGTAACAGACGGTGAATTCGTAATAACGGATTGTGAATCCGTAGTAACAGACTGTAAATCTGTAATAAAGCGTTCGACATTAATTTGTTGTTTGCGCTTTGGAGCCTTCGTATTCAATAACATATTACCAATAATTTAACAGGCATCGTATTCCAAGGGGATAGCCTGGCATTTCCGAAGTTAATAACTTTATGCAGGGGCAGCCCGTTGAGTAACACGGAGGACTTTTGTTTTTTCGTGGAACCTTGTTTTGTAAAAGAGTTTTAAGGTGTTGCCATGGGAACTGTCTCTAACGTATTCACCATGGTTAAAAGACGAGAATGTCAATAGCCTTAAGTACAGACTTGATTGACGTTAAGTACCTTATCGGAAAAAAAAGAACCCGCAAATTTTTGTTACTGTCAAGATTGCCTAATCTATAGGAAACATGGGAGGATATTTCTGTTACACTTCAGAAGAGTCGTGCACGCCGGTGTTTTTGAGTTTTTTTTTTCAGTACAGCCTTTTAAGATTATTTTTGTTTTCCGATTATGATCAAATTAATTCAGTTTGTCCAATTTGTAATGCTTGAAAAAAAAAAAAAAAAAAAAAAAAGAAAGAATAAAAAAGAAAAGAAAACAAAAACATATCTATCTTAAAACTACCGCGTTCAAATTGTGAAGCAACAGCAATTTATAAGCAAGGTATATTTGTATGCCCGTAGGGGTTGTCGTAAAATGTCACAGTTTTATAATGCAATCATAATTAACTTCTTAATAAGTCTGTTTGTAAATTATGGTTAGGAAGAACTTAACAGGAAAAAACGACAATCATTTTTTAAAAATATTTTGCTGCTGGACGCGACGTCTAGGTCAATTTTTGAACAGTCTGAAGTGGAATCTAAATAATAGTAGGAACTAATCCCCCATCTTCGCGATAACAGACGTACTCTCATTTGAAGGTTTTATTTTTGAAGCAAACAATTGTTCCGACATTTACCCTTGTCCGTTTGCTTGTTTGTTTGTTTGTTTGTTTGTTTGTTTGTTTTGTGTTTGTTTGTTGTTTGTTGTTACAGAGTACCGGTAAATACAACATAGATCAGCTACCTTGTCTACGGTCGACAGTTTTACCTTTTTGAAGCAAGAAATTTGTTACAACATTTACCCTTGTCCGTTTGTTTATTTGTTTATTTGCTTGTTTGTTTGTTGGGTTGTTTGTTTGTTGTTTGTTGTTACAGAGTACCGGTAAATACAACAGAGATCTGCTACTTTGTCTATACGGTCGACAGTTTACCTTTTTGAAGCAAGAAATTTGTTACAACATTTGTTTGTCTGTTGGGTTGTTGTTGGTTTTTTTGCCTTTGTAAATAGACCAGGGATCTGCTACTTTGTCTACGGTCGACAATTTGCCTTCCTTCAAAGTTATTATTTCGAGTATTAATAGAATACCAAGGCAGGAATGAAAAGTTAAACCATTAACAGTCGTACGTAACTTTTTATTAGGTGTTAGGGCAATAACCCCGAACAATTATTTGTTCTTCTTCTCCTTTTTCTCTACGAACTTGTCCGCAGAAAAATTTGCGAAGCTTGTATCAACTTGAAACCTTATATGTCGTTACAAGACAACATGCAGATGCTAAAGAAACTGTGACGTCTTTATGACGTCACCGGGTGTCGTGTAACAATAAGTCAAATGTTATCATTTACACAAAACAAAAATCACAACTCATAAGCTACACAATGGATTTTTACAATCTATACGTCATCGGAATATGTCTTTAACATTTAAACAAATGTTGCACAGATATACATCTAATTTGACCCTGTCGACCGATTCAAACCGGAAGGTGAAGTGAACATGTATTCAAAAGCAATCATTTCGGCAGTCTGTAGTCAACATGAAATAAAATTGGGACATGGTCTGGAAAACTGAAGAAAAAAATGTTGTAAATATAGGCCTATGAATCCAACTTGACCTTGTGTTCTGGCTTAAATCGGAAGTTGAAGTAAACGTTATTCAAAAGTCATGCTCTGTAGTCAACATGAAAGGGAACTTGGACATGGTTTCGGTGTATGCCATGACTTGACCCTTTTGCTTCTTCAACTATAATAATGATGACGTCACCACAATATTAAACAACGTCCTCTGGTAACACGTTTGCACATAATATATTGCCCCAAAAATTGCAAGCCGATTTTTCTGCCAACATGGCCTGTTAAACTCTGTGATATTCACGAGCGTTTCATTTACTTGTTCCCCAGCACCTCATGTTTCAACACCTCGTGTTTGTTGGCTAACGAAGACCAAAGCTCTAGTTTTTGTATGTGGATATTATCCCAAAGGTCTCGGACTAATTCGGTAATACGCGGTCAACGCCACTAATGCCCCCAACAACCCATCCAAACCTTTGTGAAGTTAGCTTTTCAGTTTCTCTCTGAGGTACAAACATCCGCTGACTACCGAACTGATAGCCAGAATCATAACAAAAGGAAGATGTTTGTGTTGAATTGTTATGTTTTGATAGATAGTGGACAAACATGTTTTTTTTGTTTTGTTTTTTTTGTTTTTTTTTTTTTTTTTGGGGGGGGGGGGGTGAGGAGGATCCAGATCTGGATTGCCAGACTAGCACAAATAATTGACCTGTGTGTATATAGATATCCTACACGATCAACCAACTTGGTTGTTTACGAAGCCATTTGCAAAATTAAGCACACAACACCTTAGTCCTTACGGAAAGGCCTGGGACGAAAAACTGCACGCGTGTGTCAAGCGCGTCATCACGTTACAATAAACGTAAACTGTTTCAAAGGAGTGACGAGCAAGCCATCTCCCTATAACCCCCGTTTTCTTATCATCTCCTTCTCTCCTTCCATCTTGGCGTTGACATGACGTCAAAGATCTCATTTCCATGGCAGCTAAAATTGTGCAAACAACACGTCGGCCTCGGTGTTATTAAGACCACTCTTGTATTTCCGATTGAGGTTTTAGGACGGCAAGTTTGTGATTGGCAGCCAACTGGGTTGCACACCGTAACAGGAAAGTTTTTTTTAAATGTACTGTCAATAATTAAATCAAGCCTATATATGAGCTCTGTATGCAATTGTGCCAAAAGTGTAGACGTCAGGAATTCAGTGTCTGATGTGGGACAGGTTGTTCAGGCACAGCACCCTTGAGCTCACATAACAACACGAGTAAAAACCAATGCCTACAAATCATAATACATTGTTTCAACAGTACCTGAACAAAAATAAAATAAATAAACGGATAGGACCCAGAAACCTAGACTATAAAACGGCTTTTGTTTTCCCACTCCCACAATTCCTCTTTAAAAATCCAATTCAACGCTAACATGACATTTCCCAGCCAGAACAGATTTCAGTTGTACTTTGGGGATCTGTCGTTATTAAACGGATTTGCTTTTTGTTGACTTTGACCACAATGATTAAAATGCGCAAACCTTGCTTAAATAACGGTCGTTAGAAAAATATTTATGTACACAAAAATAGGTCCCATTGTATTGTAAGTAGATAGCATGGCCAAGAATCATCGCTATGATCACTATCATCACATATCAACAATCCTATAAATGTAAATAAAACACAAAATGCAATCCTTGAAAACATGGTGAGTGAACGCGACAAAAGACGGTGAATATTTTGTAAAATGTTTTTTTTTTCTCCATAATATTATTGATGTGTTTGAAAAAATGTTTTCATTTCTTTCAATTTTTAACTTTTTGACTTAACTTATAAAAAGTAGTGCACATCACCTTTAAAAGATGCCGGGTCCAATTTTTCGGCCGATTTGACAAAAATATTTAGATTGAAGGTTTTTAATAGTTATATTAGATTCGAGAAAGTTATGGGCTTTGCACGTGAAAATACGCCAATAATAAGTACAGTGAGATTTAATTATTTCGGGATCCCGACATTGTCTCACGTCCATCAGCCATGTATAAATCAGTTTGTATGTTACGTGTGTTTTGTACATTGTCCGTGCCATATGCAAAATTTTTTTGCATATCTTTCGACCGAAACCAGGCCATGCAACTTTAATGCTTTTTCAAGGCGCCGTTCAAACTGAAGGTTCCCGGAAGAAAAATCGATCTAATGAAATTCACCCAGGGATGTACAAGACCAGCGAGCTTTGCTCCCAGCATGGATAAATAGATATTCCCCACCATCGATTCTGCCACGCTTCGAGCTTACAGCTCCCGTGTAACCACTGACCAAACAAGTTGACTATATGCAAATTATTGTTGAAGGGTGTTGTGGATGGGCGTAAAGCCCTCCGGGGTGCAGGGTGGCATGATCCCACCACTTTTTTTTTTTTTTTTTTTTTTTTTTTTGGCTGTTGTCTGAGGCCGAGGTGTGCCTGCAGAATCATTCTCCGCATTTGATCCAGTGATTGAAAAGGGTGGAAAGGCATCAGGGAGCTAGCATGATAATCTTTCGAGAAATTGCGGCAATCTGAAGATGAGCCGTGGCTGCGGAGCATGCAGAAAAGGACCTTCTTTACAGCTTGTCGTGACCGAGCTATCAAGCGAATCAGACTCAATTTCTGATGGCTACAGTCATCGGATAGTTGGTTCGAATCCTGGTCACGGCACTTGTGTAAAGGTTAGGCAAGGCTCTCGAACCAGGCGTGCATGGGTACCTTCGAAACTTTCTACATACTTCTGAGAGGTTGAGTTGGTCTCGGTATTAATTCGGAGGGCCCATTGGAATGCGCTGTTGGTACTCGATACGTACAGTCCTCGTATTGTCACAATTTAGTAAGACAATATTTCATCCATATAATTATATTTCAATTATACATTTATTTGCATGCTAGAATTGGTGGTGAATCTCATGTTAAAACATCGATTATCTTTGGCTTAAATTGACACGGGAGCCTCGGAAAAGGAAGGACTAACAGCGCCCCTAAAGAAGCTTGTGGCTACAGTTTTGCCAGGATTAAAACAGAAAAAAAGAAGTAAAGAAAAAAAAAGAACACATCTTCCAAGTTTGGTGATATTAACGGAAGGGATAATAAACTACAACCGCCCGTGGCATGCATACACTCCTCTCGCCAAGTTATTTTCGAAGTTTATCAACGTGTTTTTATACAGGAAAAAAAACACACACACAAAATGCATATTTATATGTCCAATCGATGATCTGAGAACTTGATTTTCACCCAAGGAACGGCTAACGGAGAATCTAATGCAAATGAACAGGAATGGTGAAACCTGAACCCCTTCGGCCCGTCGTTGGATTATGGATATTAGTTGGCACGCGCACCCGAACACAGTTTCCCCGGTATTCTGGCATTTTGGAAGCTTGTCGAGAGTGCTTGGTCGTGGGACAACAGATCGAACGAAATATTTTTTAGGATGGACATCACGTTGTCGATGCCTGGGCGACATCGATGAGGAAGCACGTTTCATATAAAATGTGCTTAGATGAAATATCATAACTCTCCTATTTATTACATGTGCATCCCAGTGTAAAAACCATTTCAGATATTATATGAGTTAATTTAAAAAAAAAACTTAGCTTGGACGAACATGAACATGTTGTAGGACTCATTGCCTCTGCTGTTTGTATGGCAGGTTACACATGATAATTGATCAAGTTCGACGATAGGGCCCCTTTAAAAGATATCCAGGGATGTCAAATCTGGTCAAGATTTGTTTCTCGGCTCGAGTCGCACCACTGCTCATCAAATGTTTTTTAAACAAACTTCCAGGGCTTTACGATCAAGTAGGAGGCTTTTTTCCCCGAGCCGTAATCTCCTCGTTTGCCTTCTATTTTGTCTCCTTCGTATTCTGAATGGTAAGGTACAGTAGCATAGTCTCTAATTTTCCGCTGCCCCTTTTTCCTGTGAGTATTTTCACTATCCATGCCTATCTCAATTCTCCCTCCAATTAATTATGGGTAGGTGTACGTCGTGTACCCCATCGTCGCCTTAAGTCAGACTTGCTCACCTTGTCTCTTCATCATACACAACACTAGCTAATAATATCTTAATATCTTAGCTAATATTAAATCCAGCTTCCCGCTGTCGTGCATCGTAAAAAGAATCTGCAGTACTTTTACAATCTGCAAGCATCTGAGTCTGGCTTCCTTCTGGGACGATCAGAGCATACTAATCGAAAAGACGGATTGAGTCTTCTCAGAACCACATAACAGTGTAGAGATTCGTGTTTATTGTAAAACCTTACTAGATAATAATATCCTCATCTATAATCTGAAAAGCTTAGCCTTAGGCCAGGCCTATTTACCTAAGATAGGCTTAGTCCTGTCATAATGCATTGGTAGACAATCTTCATTTCTGAGATATATTGGTATCTTAATACTGCAGCTTGGTTTACTTCTCGCAGTGAAGTATACATTTAAGCTTCCGGTAGGGACCTTACTTAGCATTATCCTTTCGCTAGTCGAAATCTTGTCAGGAAAAAAATGGTATAGAAGTTGAATGCATGCCTTAACAATTTAAGAAGTCTGTGTTTCTTTCTTTCTTTATTTTTCTAATTTTATTTCAATGGCATTACCTTGCTGTAAAGTCCATAAAATACCCCAAACAAATACAGTTGTCTGAAAAAGACCACACTCATTTGGAGCAAGCGTTAAATCACGGTCTCTCGTGAGTGGAGTTTTGACCGAACGATTTAACTTCGAAACTCAAGCTCTTCCGTCACCCAATGTTAGCCCATTCCAAGGCTGGTGTTTCAGCCTTTTCTTCCTGTATCGATTCATCCATGAGTTCCAATGGGTTAATACTAACATTGTACTGGGTTCTTATATAGCACTCATATCCTAGTATAGATCACGGTGTCGTACAACATTATTATCCCTGTTCGCCAGGCATACTTAGACCATTCCTCAAACTTTCTCAGCTCCCTGTGGAGCATACAATCCCAGCTGCTTAAATTAGCGCTAAGGGGTTAATTCAACACATTGCCCTCGCAGGTTCCCATTTATACACCTGGGTTAGGAGAAGCAATTATGGTAAAGTGTCTTGCTCAAAGATATAAGTGTCATGACCGGGAATGGAGCCCACACTCAGATGATTCGACTATCAAAACTTGAGTCCGATTCAATATACCGCTCGGCCACGGCACGCCATTGGCACGGCACGCCATGCTGAATGGGTCTGTTGCTGGTGATTGATATTAAAGTCGAATAAATGCTGCAAATCGAATGGCTTTAGCAATGTACTTCGCAGTTCTCGTCATAAAAACAAGTGATCATCATTGTGTTTCGTTTTAACTTAACATCAGTCTGGACCACCTTTCATTGAGTGGCATGTGTTGCTTGTAGTACAAATGTTCACCACAATGTTGTAACTACGGAACTAGATACTTGGTGTAAATATTGTTGTGTTATTATTATTTGTTTTTTTCTCGATCGTAATGGTTACATTGCGAACGGCAGCTTCCTCGAAACGTGTGTTATCACACTGATGATATATACTTCCCGGAACATAATCCGTATGTATCGACAAAACATGAACATCACCATGTGATTGTGATGTGCATATTGTGTTTCGGGGTTGACCTCACCCACATGCTCTCACCATTAACTTAATACCGTATCATAGGTCCGTATTCTGGGTGGACGTTTTGAAGGGTGATTATGCTTTTGTGGTGTTTTTTCGTTTGTTTCTGACACACGCTACAGTCTTTCTTTTAAATAAATTGACTGACGCATCATCGATGTTCACAATCCCTTAATAATATTACGCATATTTTAATAGCGCTTTATCACACCCGATGGGCGTCTATTGTGTAACAAATCATGTTCCAAAATTAATGTTGAATTAATCATACATTAAATACAATAAATAAATCATCAGAAGTGAAGAGTACGTATGGTACTGAAAAGGGAAACTGGACAATATGTGACCAGGCACCGACTAGAGCGCCTTAAGGTCATCGTTGTCAATGAAACAAGACGGTACAGTGAAATCGAAAAGATATCCTTGTCGACCCCATCCTGCGCAGCCGCAGGCGATGCTCCACACACTCTTGAATTTCGGAATGCTCTCTTCACCGGCGTCGGTGGCTGTGAGAAGTAGTTCGTTCGGTTTGTATTCAGGTGCTGATTTTATGTTTCATTTTTTTATTGAAAATGGTACTACTGGTGATCGGAGGGCCCTTTGAAACGAATCCGCAGTATTCCAGTCCGATGAAAAAAAAGGGAAGCGAGGACACAGGGATACTTCGAAATGTAGGTTACGGTAACAACAACCTCCTGAATGACTGTGAGAGTAACACCGAAACAATTCACCATATTAAATTACCTATCCATGATAACATCGCAGTATTGGGTGGCTCCGACGCCCTGCTTGTCTGCCAGACGATCACGGTATATTGAGATGGAGGAAGCGGAGATCTTCAAATCAAGACCCCAATGGCTACTAATAGGCGCTTCACGGCTGCAAAAGAGACTACAAGCCAAGGAGATGTGTACCAGTCACACACCTTGCCTCATCGCACAGCAAGTTGTTGATTACAGAGTACCAGTTGAAGCAGCCCCGTTCTCCGTTTCGCAGAATTTAATTTCCACTAAAGACCGTATTGTCTCGCTAAAGCAAAGACAGGCCGGGGCTAAGGCGGTTGAGAGCGGCACTCGGGACAAATAAACGACGATCGACCGGCTTGCCTTCCAAAAACCGGTCTCGTATTGCTCCTGAAAAGTGCTGTCACATTTTCGCTTTTATAACTTGCACATAATTTTCATGGAGCAAAATGACTCTAATTTCAATTTGGAGATCTTTGGGTTGAGTTCGTGTGGACACCGTTATCACTGATAATCCATAATTGGTTACCCTTTCTGCTGTCGAGAGTGAAGATTTGCAGTAATGAATACTATTTTGAAAGCGAATGTGTTCTGAAAAAAATATATTTATATATATATATCGAAGGCAAAATATCAACATAATCATAAGATAAGTATTTCAGTATGAAAACCTGAGTGAAATTTGAGATCCTACCGAAGAAAACTACGTCGAAGTCTCCAAAGAAATTCACATTTAATTAAATTCGGGACTACAATGAAATGGGTGCCTCGCGCAGATTTTTGATCAATGCCAGTTGCGGAACCAACATAATAGGAGAGTCTATAAAAAGTGCTATACGAAGAGCTACATACTCGCCCAGATGGGGCGGCGTTGGGAATCAGAGTCGAAAATCACCTGCATGAGGTTAGGTACTTCTACTTTCTGTGCAATTACTTTAACCAATTTTGGGGTGAACAGAGAAAAATTGACTGGCTATACCGTGACTCTATCAACTGAGCTATCCAGCCCTGATGCTGGCGGTCTCCCTATTTTGTCAATATCTGTGTTCGTTTTGCTCAATTATTTTAACGTTAGCTTTATACTTCCCTTCTTTTTTTTTCAAGGTAACTACCCTTGTCTTTGAAATTTTCAAATAGAAAATCAAAATTACAGCTTCATGCCAGCAGGATGCTGTTTTAATAGGCAGTGTTAAATTAGGTTATACAAATTACACTGACTGTCAATGGACCCTTCATTATAATCCTTGTATTTCGACTTCACACTTCCCTATAGTCTTCCGTCAAGCCGTTGTTCTTTTCCCACTGAAATACCCCACTAAAACCCAGCAAACCAAAATACAGGTAGTCTGTCCCCATTAGATCCAATTTTGATTTCGCTTTGACACCAAGAAAATCCGATGTTTAACCACTGAATTACCGCCGGATCTATTTGCACTTACGCCGAACTCCCAACCGTTCCAAGAACCCGACGTGCCCAGCATGTTATTATCCAGTCTTCTGTCGTCATCACGATGTATTTATATTCCATCCGGTGCCGTGAACATGCAAAGAGCTAAATCTCCCCGGTTGTTATTCATAGAATAGACTCAGTCCATGATTACTGAAATAATCACAAAAACATAAATTGCTGTTCCCTTCAAAACGCCCGGGGGAGAAAATATGAAGACGGCTAGAGCACACTAGTCGATTCGTTGAGAATAACCCACCGGCTTTTTTTATTTATTTATTATTATTTTTTTTTATAGAGCTTATACCTCTACTTAAGATGGCATATGTTTTACAATAATTAAAACCATACTTAACTATTAATATAAAACATGTAGATTTTTGAACATGGATGAGTTTTCACCATACCATCTGAGCCCAATTTCATAGAGCTGGATAAGCACAACAAGAAGCTAAGCACCTTACCAAACTTTGCTTTTTACACCAGAATAAGGTTACTAGCTAAAGTACCATATCACACTGTCCCATCTGTGACTGTTATCCTTGTATCTTTAGAAGAATTTTCAAGCACTATTTTCGTTGCTCTAGCAGCTCTTTGAAGTGGGTCTTGGCTATAGACTGTTTTTGTGTTTCATTTGCAACATCATTGATACATTTCTTAATGCTGTTTGTTGTGTTGTTTTTGTTTGTTGTGCTGTTTGTTTGTTTGTTTGTTTGTTTGTTTTTGGACTGTTTGTTTGTTTGTTTGTTGGGTTGTTTGTTATTGTTTGTTTGGTTGTTTTTTGTCTGTTTTTTGTTTGTCTGTTTTTTGTTTGTTTGTTTTGGGGGTTGTTTTTTGTCTGTTTTTTTTTTTTTTTTTTTTTTTGGGGGGGTGGGGTCCACCTTCGTACCTTCTAATTGCATTCAATTCAATTTAGTATATTTGTCTTTACTCTTATACAATATATGTTGCATTTTTATTTAGTTTTGATTTATTATTGTTTGAAGTGAATTTCCTACGCAAGTATGTAATAAACATACAAGTAACAAACATAAATGTAGTGTTAGTGATGTATGAAAGTGCCCGAGATGGGACTCTTGTTACGCCACCGGTTCTTTTCAGAACATGTTTACATGTTGTTACTACAAACCTTACCAGATGTAACATAAAATAGGTAATGTTCTCTATTCAATGAAATTCATGTTTATCTAGATATATAAAGGTGTAATATGCGGTTACCACTTGGGACTGTGTGTATATAAGAAATGACTCATTTGATTGTAATGCAATAAGAAGTCCCCATGACCTTCAGCGCCACCTCCAATGTCTCAGCGGAGTGCACGCCCTATTGACAACGCGACATGAAGCGCCCACATCGTGCTGGGTCTCGCGAACCGCCTCCGTCACTCACAAAATGACGCTGGCGGGATCATGCACAAACAAAATAAAACAAAAAAAAGCCCCTACTCACAAAAAAAGAAAGAAAAAAAGCCCGTACTCACAATGATGTTTCGTATCCAGTCGGACACGTAAATCGTGACGTCACGCGTGACAACAGTAGCATGCTAATGCTGCTGACCAACGAAATGGAGTACACGTTCGCGGAGCGTCGGATTAAAACAAGTATACATATAAAAATTCAAATCCTGGTGGCCCACTCAAATTATTATATAATAAATACATATAGATGCTTAAAATGCGCTCGTAAGATATGACTGTATTGTTGAATGGATTCGACTTGAGATGAGATAGATATTTTATCATTTTTTATGTTTTTAAATTTGAATTGATCATATTTGTATTTGTCCTGTAATTGGTCGTAATTCATTCTCTTAACTAAACGCAAAATGGGAGGAGGCGTAAATGTGTATGCGACCCTCACTATGATGGCACCTCCATTGTTTGATTTGTCCACGCGTGCTTATCATTCGGAGTGGACACGGACACAACCTCGTCCCCGGGGTTTGCGAGCAGTACGAGGTTGACCGCTCTCTCACCCTGATATTTGATCATTTGCATACCCAACATTTTTGGATACGTATGCAAATTAGAATAGTCTGGCTGCTTTTCGAAATTCACATCTTCGTCACAGTCTCGTTGCCCGGTACGAGATTTAATAGCCTGTTTAACGTTTGTTTCTATTGTAAAGTCGTTGTCCAATCAGGATCCAAGTAAGGAGTTTCCATCCCAGGTTTTACATAGTAAACCATGGGGACGAGGTTGGACACGGACAGTACCCATGGCAGGGAGCCATAATATTTTGGACTTCCAGCCTTAGGCCAAATCCGAATTGGTGGCTGCGGCTGCGGCTACGGCTCATAGCCAATGCATGTTCACTTGGTGGTCAAGCCGTAGCCGTAGCCTAAGCCGCCATTTTGGACACGGCCTTTGTTCGGTTACGTTGGTTCGAACATTAAGCGAGGTGGCTGCATTCGGTCTGTATCATTGTACACTCACGTAAGGCTCGAGAAAAGTACTTGATTCTCAGACGTCAGATCGTTAAGCTCTACCTTTTGTAGTCTGGGGAATGTTACGAAAAGAAAAATAGAAGAAAAAACCTTGGGAATTAAGTTATTAAAAGAAACATAAATCCATTTTAAATTGATATGACTGACATTCTCTTTCCACATGGCTTGTTTCAAACAGCTGCACCAATCTTCTTTAGAAGAATTATACGCTCTTGCTTTTACGTAAAGTGCACAGGACATCATAGTTTTTATTTGTTTTATTTATCTATTGTTATTATTATTACTATTATTATTACTATTTTGAGAAATTTGCAGACGTGGACAGACAGCAAAGTTCTTGTACTTTCAAGAAAGATCCAGCATAGATGGAGATTATATATATATGTATAAGTCGACGGTTTATTTTTTTGCTCATAGAATGTGAATCTGCAAACAGGTAGGGAAAAAATAACAATAAAATAAAAATAGAAGAAAAAAAAACTTCCACTCTTGCGAACTGATCGTTCCTGACAAACAGCTCTGAGTAACTTCGCGTGTGAAAATATGAGGTAATGAACTGTATTGATTCATGAGTAACAAAAACACAACACGGTTACGGTTAAAAAGGTAAGATAGTGTGTCTCATCGTGTGTTTTCCTACTTTAATAACATGCAGTCTGTGAACAATTCAGTCAGTTTTAAAATGTCTAGACCCGATTTCAGGGAAAAAAAACTGAGCACAAAAACCAGTAGGCTGTAGTTTCTGATTATTTCGCAGAAGTAATGAAATGCTCGTCCTGATTTTTCAACAATTACCATTTCTGATGGAATATGCGACACATGAAAGGCCAAATCGTTTACGTTTACCTTCGTTGATAGAGGCTGCAAGACATTGAAGTGGCAAGCTGAAGGATTTGGTTTGAGACCTCCTAACAAACCCCGACGAAACGGGTAGGAGAGAAGAACTTGGAGGAGCAGGAATGGGTTTTTTAATCTTAACCTACCCATGCTTACTTTCACATACAATTGTCATTTCTGATGGAATATGCGACACATAAAAGGCCAAATCGTTTACGGTTACTTTCGTTCTCAAGATTGGGGCTGCAAGACACTGAAGTGGCAAGCTGAAGGGTTTGGTTTGGGACCTCCTATAAAGAATCCCGACTAAACGGGTAGGAGAGAAGAACTTGGAGGAGGAGGAATGGGTTTTTAATCGTAACCCACTCATGCTTCTTTTCACATACTTAGAAAAACAACATTGGCAGTTTCGGGACAAAGTATTCTTCCCAAATCTTTAGTCTGTGGGGGCACCAAACACCAAATCGGCAGTTACAATAACGTAACAATTAACAATTAACTTTGTATTAGGCAAATAGTTGCGATATATCAAAATTTCCCTCTCCAACTTCTTTTTTAATTTTAAAAGTGATGTTATTGCTTTGCGTCTGCATCACTGACGTCCACACTCAACCTTCGATTCGAAAACAAAGTTTTCCAAAAGGTTACTATGGCAATATGAGGCCTTTACTACGTAGACTCATTAAGTGTTAGCTTTACAAGAGATATTGATTTTGCTCTGTTTAGTTTTTCCCGTTAACCCCCACCTTTTTTTTCCCAATCCGTTTTTTCCTCTTTCTTATTTTCGTACGAGCGCATTGGGAATAATACCCAAGTTAATTGCACCGGTCCGCGTAAGACAATTACCTCACTATTGCAAGGTCATATTAATTACTGCAGTGAAATAGGAAAAAATAATACCTATTTAAAAATACAACAAAATGGGCTCAACCCTATCCAACACACAGTATATATCATATAAAACTGTTCAGAAATGATTTTTATTTATAAAATCCAAAGAGTCGATCATCGAAGCCAGAGAGATGCAGTATGAGGAAAACAGATAAACCGTGGAGAATTGTATGAATAAGGCTGAAGTAATAAAAAATGGCACTCTAGTGTTAAATGCGGTCTGTGGCTCGCCAGTACACCGGGTAATGTGGCACGGTGTGCATTCACAACTCATCAATATGTCATTCCGGTCTTTAAGAATTGCCCTATTCATTTTGAAAGACCATCTGAAAAGTCCAGGGCTGGGTGGAACCTTAGTGGGTCGCATTGATTGAAGTGAAAAAATGTGATCATTGAATTCGGGTAAATACCCCCGCACCAACATTCCCTGCCCAGCTGAATGCGGTCGATGGTTATTTAGATAAAGGCATCAAATCGGACAGCAATGGAGGCACAAGACCATGATCTATCCACGAGTCCTCCCCATGATCTATCTAACAAACAAGCAGGAAGTTTAGCCGCTTAGGGTTCGGGGAGAGAAGAACACAGACAGGTAACGACAGTTAGAAGTACTTCCCCCTAAAGCCATTGACATCTCGATTCATATGTCAATGCATTTCAGTGTGTGCATCTATCTCAGCGACACATTCACACTTCTTAATCTCAAATCATCGCAACTGACCAGCTCATCGACATTGGGAGGAGAAAACAAGAGCTCCGCGTGAGGACACAAGTGCCGATTCCACAACTACAGAAGGACAACAAAAAACACCCCAGTATCGCTGACATTTCTATCAAGGTATGCTATCCGCTCGTATTTCCATCGGAGTCCTGGGCGGGTAAACAATAATCAAAACGGGTAAAAGAGCGACTGCAAACTTCCTTACCGAGCCACACACAGACTTTCATCTACCAAACAGGTAAACATGGTCTGTACGGGTGCCCGGGCTCATTCGATTGAGTAAATATGCCGTGAGCTGTATTTACAAGGTGAGTGCTGAAATGTGTATATTGTGTGTATACATAAATACATTTGGCGTTTTCGTAACGTGATTTGAGTTGAAGATTGTGCTTTTTCTACGTGGTTAAGTTATAATTATGCTAATAAGCGTGCCAAATTTACTTCGGACATATTGGTGCGACCTAGACCAGCAGCAGGTCCTGCAATACATTATTAATCATAGTTCATTACCGATGATTATTTGGGAAAAAAATACAAGATTTTCGTATTTCAGGGGAATACAAACACCTCGCCCCATTGTGCAGCTGTTTATCTTTTTTATGATGGCCAATCATAATATTTAACTTGCAGTCGAAGTCAATTTAATTTCGCAAGTTACGGGCTATTCAAAAAATATTGTTTTATTGTCATATAGGATGTCGCGCTCTTCAAATCGCTGTCGGTTTTCCTTCGTCAGTCATCATATTCAAATTATCCTACACTCGTGTTATCCCGAATCCGTTATGTAAACTGATCCTGTTTGGAAAGTGCCCGAACTGAGTGTATCACTCAATGAATATCCCTCTATTAGCGACACTGATCCACCCTTCAACGGGCTCGATGATGTGAGAGCGAAAAAAAAAAAAAAAAAAAAAAAACACCAAAAAAAAAAAACGGCCAATTTATTCAGCACGTAATTGACGAATAGATTTGCCGGTAATCAACGTGATTACACCGCCATATTCAGTCTCTTCAAGCCCACCACACCCTGGGCCCCGTTGCGGGGGATGCATTGATTAAACTCCGTGTCAGATCCGAAGGCGGCTTTGGTAAGCGCGCACGTTTGACTTTGATCAGCAGACTAATCTCCAGATGGAGGCTTCCGTTTCGGAAATTCAGGATTTTTGTTTTTACTTTATTTTTTTCATATTTTTTACTATGGATTTTTTTTTTAATATGAATTTCTTTTTTTTCCTTCATATTTTATTACTTTTTATTGTTATTATTATTATCTTTTTATTTGTATTTATTCTTTTTATTATGATTAATGTTTTTTGTTTGTTTTATTTTGATTTTAATATTTTTTTGTCGGGCGTTGGTCGAGGAGGGACGTCTGACAGATTTTATTGCGTGTTCGCTTATAAATTCCGAATAGGGTTCAATCTCGACAGCGACCGAGAGTTACTGGCAACAGACAGGGAGCCTATCCAAGAAATCTGAAATATTTTGTCCGTTGTCCTTTTTGAACCAGAATTGTAGACTGTATAGCGAGTAACATTGCAACAGCTTTTTTTCAAATCTCGCGGAAAACATTGGTAAATGCCCCAAACCTGTATCCACACTTTGAGAAGACCCAACACTTCCACGGGTTTGTTACTTCATGTATATGTTGATTTGCATGAAGTAACAAACCCGTGAAAGTTTAAGCTCAATTGATCACCAGAGCCACAAGAAAGTAGCGAAAACTTTTACTTCAAACATCGGAGTTTCGGACTCGCTAGATCCAAACTAACCAATGTTGTGGCACAACCTCTGAACGGTGAAGTAGAATCTTATGAGGCAAAGTAAGAATCACCACGCGGGCTTTTGGACTTTGACTCGTTTTACCGATGACAGCGTTCTGCCTACGGGTGACAAAAATTCTTCATTCGGTCAAGCTAGTTTACAATGACATAATAACCTCATTGAAGTAAATAAATACGAACTTTCCTAATGAAAAATGTCTTGTATTTCTAACCATTCAGGTTGGCCCAGTGGTTTCCTTACCCCGACTTTCACCTCTGTGGACCTCGGTTCGAACCCCGGACTGGAACCTTGCATTGGGTTTTCAGTCCCTGCCTGAGTGCGTGGATTTTCCCTATTTGGGGTTTTCCTCCCACATCTAAAACTGACATTTCTTCATGTTTTGAGGGTCCCTTGGTTTCATTGCCAGAAGATTTAATAATAGTAATAATAATAATAATAGTAACCATCTTTTGGTTCAGTTAACTACATAAATCCGCGTGGAGAAAAAGCACACACTTAAATCCACAAGTTTATTGTCTTTATGCGTTCGGTATTTTTTCCCCTTTGAGTGCAAGAAAACTAATCTCAGGTCGCATGCATCCTGAACCAAAAATGCAATCTTCAAGATTACGACTTATTGTCAATTCGCCCAGGTGTATCTTGATCTCTTTCCACATACAACTAGTGAGATGCTCAAAGTGTGAATTCGTTTTTTTTCTCCCTGATTTCGTGTCCGGCCCACTGGCACTCACTGACCCAGTTCCCCCCGAACATTCAAGGCTTTCTACATGCACGTACTACTAGCATTACTTAATCGGGCTTACAATTTGGGAGCCAGTGGGTCTGGCGTTACTATCCCACCCGGAAGGACAGTTGCATAGGCAGAATGTGGAGCAATCACATCAGTTTTTAAAAGCTGGGGCCGTTTATCTCTGAAACAAGCACTTTTCCTTATTGCTGTTCAGTTATTTATACCAACCGTGGATCTCTCGGAACCATCGAGCAATGTAGTCTGCCTGTCAGATGAACCATGCAGATATGTAGTTATAAAAGAGGTGGGATGTAAATCCCCCGGGGGGATGGCATGAGGAACGAGAGGCGATATCATTAAAAGATTAGGCAGAGATTGAAAACGTACAGTCTCCCCCCAGAGGAGTATGAACCTAAGTCAACTTGTTTGAACCGCAGTTCTTGCTGCTGCCCAGGCTTAAAGAAAGCCTCCGGGAGGGCCTTGGACGGTCAATCCGATTTTCTTTAAAAGCAGTTCATTTGGAACATTTTTACATTAAGTTGTTGAACTAATAATGATTGATGTAACACTGTTGCTGTCTAACCTTTGAGCACAGTAACCATATAATATACATCGCAACTAAATATACGTAGTTTACATGTGCATGCACAGTTTCCCCTCCCCCCCCCCCCCCCCTTTGCTCGCTGCATGCCTCAGTCATAAATTGGTCCTCGTCATTTTTGTCCTGAACTTATATTTTTACAGTTTGCTCACACCTCTGGGAAGCACAAAATCATTACTGCAAAAAAAAAATCGCTTTTTGTGGACGACCAAAAAAGTGATATCGAGTGCAAGCACTGGTTTAAAAAAAAAGAGCTCTGTGTGATTTCGTGTTGACCAAAAACGGCAACATGTGATTCGAAAGGAAATTCTGTGCAGGTTTTTACACTCACTATGAAAGTTGCTGATGGCGAGAAACCAAACAATCTGCTATCTTTAAGTTGTTTTACCTATGATGTATTCAGAGATAACTCTGATTTGTGCAGGTTTAATGTCTTCTATAGGGACATGTGACATCCTATTGGACGCCAGAGGGCCCGCCACGGTTGATGGATATTCAGCTAAAGAATACGATTCTTCTTCCAAATACACACTCACTTGACTTAAATTGTTGAGAGCGTGGCCGAGGCACGGATTTTTGAAAACAACGGCTGTCTTAATTCAATTAAACTCCAAGGTATCGCTCATGAGAAGTGGCATGCGTTTTAGTTATTGACTGGGAACATGGAATAAACCAAAATGAATCCCTTGGTCCAAGGAGACGCAAGGAGGCATAATTAGCATTTTTATGGGGTTTGGCACGTCGCGTTCAAACATGGCTCGTCTTTGCCCAAGTGCCTCAGTGCCGCTTAACACCTCCATCCGAGGCCGGTCGTCCGCGACTGTTTTAGACTTGTCCATATCGATCGGCGCGTCAGTTAAATATGTAATGTGTAAAATTATCCCCATTGTAGCCGTCGTATACAATTAAAATTCTCATTATTATGAGTATTTGACCATAGCATGACTTTCCATTAAGCACAGTACTTTGGCTGTTGAACTATTTGCCCTGGTTAAAAAGAAAGGGGGGATGTACTTTGCCTGACTATACGATTTGCCCCTGTTAAGTGAATACTTAGCGGGGTCGCACTCTTTAAGGGTCCAGGCAGTCGTCCGCTTCAGCTTTGTCAATATTTTTCGGCGAGCGTAAAATGTGAGCAGGGGATGAAGAGAGGCATGTAATTGTGAAAAACAGAGACGTCTTGGTCAGAAGCTGAGCCAATCGTGTTGTCTACTAAATTGGTTTCGCTGCCTAATTACCATCGGGCGATTAGAACAAATAGGTCCCCTACATCGGATGGGTCAGTCGTCACTCTCGTAATAATTCCCCGTCGATAAGTTGAATCTAAGTCTCGTACTGCTGCGACGGATCGGGAAATAATAATAATAAAAAAAGAGTATATTCTTCTATTGAATTGAATCCCTTTTTTGTGATGATCGATCTGATGTTGTTTGTATGTACGCCTTATTCTTCAAACATAAAAAAAAATCGAAATATTCTATGCAAATCTGTAAAATGAACATAACACATTGTTTAAAAACGTATTTCGTGTTTTTTGTTTTGTTTTTATTTCTTTTTCGGAAAGTAAAGCGTTGTGACAATTTTCCTGAGAATTATTTCCAGATCATACGCTGTCATGACTGCGAAGGATTTTTTTTTATCTTGGCCACTCGGTTTTGCAATCAGTTTTCGTAATCAAAGTAACCACATGTGTGAAAGTGCACAAGAACACTGACAAAACTAAAATTTCTATTCCGTAATTCATCAAAAACATGACCACCCGATTTGCTGAAAATGTTAAAGGTTGCTCGCAGAACAATCAAGGTTTAAAAACTGTGTTTGGATACACTGTCCGCATTTTGTATAAGTTATGAAACCAGTGGCAAAAACAAAGCTAATTATTTTATATGCAATCAACTTCTCAGCTGATAAGCTGTTTTATTTATTCATTTATTTTGTTTCATTTATTTTTTTTCATTTCGTGGAAACTGCTTAACTAGGAAAGCATTGGTACAAAATATCTGATTCTTTCGAGGCAATTCCTTGTGCTTCAGCGTAGGCCTATTTCAATATATTGAATAGTCAATATTTTATTCGTTATTTATTTGTTTTAAGTGTTAACATTGATTATTCTGAATTATGATGCATTTATAAAAAAAAAAAGAATAAGAAAGAAAACGATGCTTGGAGCCTTTAAGGTGATCAGAAGAATTCTGATTACCTTTTTGCTTCTCTGGTAGTTTTTAACAAACAACCATGACTACATGGTTGCAGAAAAGAACGTCATGGGAAAATCTCGTGCCTTCATGCACAATTCCCATGCGACTGTAATTTTGATTTACCAGACTAGAAATTGCTCGTAGCGAATAATTATTCCCTTGTAGAAATTGGTTATTCCTTCACTTTAAGCTAACGTGAGCACAGAACGGCACACAAATCATTCATTTATCTTGGTTTTTACTCTTTTTTTTTTTTACTGCTGTTATTATTTGTTGTACTGAATCCAATGGGATGTCCTCGGAAAGCCGTTTTCCTCTTGCTGAAACACGGACTCTCAGAACGCTTTTGAATCAGCCTGGTCCCAATTGCATAAAGCTATCCAGCAGACAAAAATCTTGCTGAACATTATTTAGTTGCTTAGGAGAAATTAGCAGAGAACCTGTCACAAGCAATGTACAGTACACAGTTGCTCTCGCTGGTAACCCTGTCGTGCTTAGCAAGATTTGTCTCTGCCCAGCAAATGTTCGTTCCTAACAGTTTTATGAAAATGTTCCCTGATTATAAAATATTCCCAAGCACGAAGGTCATCTGAGTGGGGAGTGTGTGGTAATAGGTACGGGCAGAGGATTTTGTATTTCCACTAAAGGACTCCCTCGGGTCACAGTAGGTGGACATGGCTATCGAGTTGCTAATAAGCAAGTCCAATGTACACTTTACACAACATTTCTCAACAGCAGATGGTTTATGTTAAATATGTTCTACATGTATTTTTGGTACAAGCTGTGTAAATCAATTATGAAAAAAGTGTCCTTTCTAAGCCAGCTTGGGCCGCTCAATACTGAAGAGATTTCATCAGTTTGAAATTGTGCATAATACTCGTGGTTTTTAGTGTGTACGTTTCAGTGTTTTAGTTTTTAATGTTTTCAGACACGCAAAACCATGATACATTTCACTGTGACAGTAAAGCACTAAATTATGAATATAGTATGAAACATGTTTGATAATAAATACTACATATTTAATGTAGTATGTATTTTTATATTACAAGTTACATAAATCACATTCGAATTTATGTCCACACTTCCTACAAGTCCTTATAAAAATATTTAAAATGTAGGCCTACATACAGTTATATACATATATATTTGTTATTTTGCAATGCTCAACCAAAGACACTACAAAATACAAAACAAGAACATTACACAGGGAAACACAAAGTAAATAATATTTTGATATTTCAGAATAATATACTAGTAATAAAGTATAGTAGTTTTTTTTTTTTTTTTAACTCGAACTGAACGATTCATATGAAACGTCACAGATATTCACGACGTTCGTCAATAATCGTAGTTCTGTTTTTAAAGAGAGCTATAATTTCGTAAGTAGATTTATTACAATATGCCGCCATAACATGTGCATTAAATTTATTTAAATAAAAATCATGTCCATTGTAACTTCGAATGAACGTAAGGGCTTCTAGTCTTCACGAATTTCCTCTGATACGAGGACGACGCGACGAATAGTATAGTCGTGTGTTGCCTTATAATTACTATTATTATATTAAAACACTGTTTTATTGTGACTGTGCGGTTGTTTTAACATTTCCAAAAGTGCAAGTTGTATAAGCACATTGCTGATGCATCAGTGCGTATGTGCGTACACAACATGTTACGGGCATGTGATTTCTCAGGATTTGTCTTCGTCTGATTTCAGGATTTTCTCAAACCTCGAGCCATTCTTAAGATATGTAAAGCCATCACCTAAAGGGAGAAAGGAGTAATCCACATTGTCTGCAAACATGTATTTTTGTCTTCCTGGTGAGGCACTGAGTCTGTACACCACCTTTATTGTAAACATCTGGGAGGTTCTGGGTCTAGAATGTGGGAGCCCAGGTCCGCAAGCAACTTTTCTTGAATGTTCACATTCGTCAATTTTATCCTTGAATTATGAATTTCCAAATCGTGAAATACAAACATTCTATGGTCCAGCAACTTCAGGGAATTGCTCAACTGGAAAAGGTGCTCCTCTTGGCAAAACTATGTGGGAACCATTACAAAGAAAAAACACATTGCGGGAAATTGGTTGATGTATTTTTTGGTTGGTATGTGTTTTAATTTTTTTTCCCCGTAGTAGGCATGAGCCTTCACTGGTGCTTAGCATAAATGGCCTCTGATATGAGTGACATAAGTACAGTCTGACGCTCTAGAAAAAACAATGTACTCAATTTGACTCACGCAAAGGTCCTATATTAAATTGTTTGATGGAAAAGGCAGTAGGGCGTCAAAAATAGTATCCCATAATATGTTTGAGTTTAAATGTAAACTGCAATCCATTTCCACACGACAAAGCTCCGTGGAGTTTAAAAACAGACGGCATGCAGAATATGAGGAGGAGTTTGCACAACTAGTTGTAGCTTTAACATTGACCCTTCGAAGATAAGTTGAATAATAATTTAAAAAAAAGAAAAGAAATAATGTATAGTGCAATACATCATCAAATAATCTCAATGCGCGATACATTAATAGATTAATAATCCATCAGAAAATATCAATATAACACATTAAAAAGCACATGACATGAAAAATAATGACTCGTCAAAAAGTGAAATACAATGCGCATTAAAAATCATTAAAAAAAATCACAAAATCATACAATATACTTAAAGCCCTGACGAAAATAACACTTTTTTTTAGTGATGAGTTATAAAGATGAGAAAGAAGGTGCATGTCGAATAAAATAAGGAAGTCTAGTCCACACAGTGGGTGCTGATTCTGAAAAGGCACGCCCGCCATAATAATCAGAACGAAACGAGGTTGAACTAAAAGTGTATTAAGCGTGTTTCAATGGAGGAGCGAGTGCCTATCATCTGGGTTTTTTTTGTCGAAAAAGTATTTACACGTGAATTTGTATTTTGTAAAGTCGACAATACGTTGGTGTCGAAAAACTATACTTTGCGACTGCCCACTTTGCTATAAGAAAAATTGTGGGTACACAATTGGATGTAACATCTCTAATTTCATTACAATCACACGGTCTACACGACATAAGGATCCACAAGCGTTAAAAAAAATGAGTTAAAAAAATAAATAAATAAATAAAAATAACACGGGAAACATATAGGTCAGTATTCTGCCGTGAAGACAAACCTCAAATCCTGGATCTCTCTGCTTGAACGGACCATAGACCAATAAATCGATTTATCTTACGCGGGGTGTGATGCTCGATTAGTCGGTCAAGATTTCACATGTATTCTTGGGCCTATTTCAATAAAGCGACGGCCATAGATTGTCGACTGCGCTCGCGTCAGCACGCCTGTTGGCAGGTGGGACATGTCCAGTAGGAATTTCATTAAAATCCAATCCGAGGAGAGACGAAATAGTGTAAACGAGCATACTTACATTCGATTTTAAAGGGCATCTTTTAAAAACATATCTGGGGTTGGTCTAATTAAAATGTTTGAACGCAACCAACGAATCGTTTGGTCTTTGACTACTAGCCATTTCGGACAACACGAAGCCGTTTGTTTGAAAGTTCTCCGTATACTTGAACGGGTGGCTTACCATTGTACATGACGTGAGGCTCGGCGAAACATTTAAAGGGCGTGTCTTTCTAGATGCGCCTATGCGGTATAAACGGCAACAACGCGCACATGCAAAAAGTCCCCTTTTGTATATCAACAAGTTTGGTATCTTCGGTGGACTACCGTATATAAAACAAATAAATAATAAAATAAAATAAAATAAAAATTAATAGCCTCTTCAAATTGACGTTTTAAACTGATTTTTTAATTTATTGAAATTTATTTATTTATTTACTTAGTTTGTTTGTTATTAACTGTTTTGATTTTTTATCTATTGATATTTATTTATTTATTAATTTAGTTAGTTTGTTATTTACTTAGTTTATTTACAACGGGTGTTGTTTGATGACAGTTTTGAAGGCCAAGTTTCCAAGTAAATGTCCATTTTTGTAAAAGGAGAATAGAGAACAAACTAAGGGGAAACGGGAAGGGGGAAAACAGCTGCCGTAGCCGTGGTCTCTGTTAGTTAATCTCGAATGAGTGATTTAGTGTGACGTTAGTACAAAGCCATACGGGGGAAGAAACTGTCCTGTCTCAACTTAGAAGTTGAATTTGTTGGGTGTTTCTCTGCGTACCACCCCGCCCCCTCCCCTCCACACGACGGAAACTACTATTGTTTTATAATTTCATGTTAGTCTTGTAACTAAGGAATCATTGATGATTTCGAACATGATTTCCAACACGGTATAATCCACGATTTAAGCTAAAGTGAATAATAATTCCCTGCAGTCTGTTGATATATATATATATGTATTATTTTCTGTCGTAGCAGGTTGATTTGTACCAAAAATGTTACGCAAGTAACTGCAGGTACGAAGTACATAGTACGAAGCCTTTATGAGTTTGGTCATGACATAACAGCTTATTATCTAAAGAGCGCCCTCTGCCGAATATAGGAAAACAGCTCGCTAATTGTGAACTATGGGTAACTTTGCCGGTATCGTTTTCTTCCTTCCGGGTTGTTTTAACTTAAAAAAAGAAGAAGAATTTATCAGGTTTTATCTTCAGTGTTATAATAACCATCAGTAGCAAGAACCTGTGTTTCTCAATGGAGGTTTTTCTTGACTAGTTTCCACTGGTTACTGCCGTCCTCGTTTATGGCTATGAATGAGCGTCTATTTGAAATAATGCATCCCATTCGTTTTTCATCGAAATCTACACTCAAAATGTCTGCGTTTTTCCCACAGTAAAACAAAAAAGAATGAAGCGATGCCAGAAATGCATTCTTCGTTCTTTATACGTGGTAATCAATACGGTGGCTTAATGATTAACATCTAAAATATATCTTTACTTAAAAAGAAGAAGAAGAAAAAGAAACATTGAAATTGCCAGTAGGGTGATTTGATCTTTTATGAACAGTAAAACCTTTTAAAAGATGAAGGCCTGTTTGCTCAAGGTTTAGACTTTGTCCACTTTGTAACAAATTTAAGCCGAGATATTTGATAGCATTATGAAGGCTACCAACACAGGATTATAGGCTTTCGTGTTATCTACCGTTGACTCAAATGAAAGCTTTCTCTGAATGCTTTCAAATTGTTTCTACCTTTTTTTTCTTTTTTTTTCTGGCCCTCTTATAGGTTTGTCATCTGTGAGAAAGTTACCCTGTTATTCAGGACTATAGAAACGACTTTTTTGTTGTTTGTTGATTTTTTTTTCTTGACTGATGGAATGATTGCATATAATTATTGTACAATAGCTATCACAGACCAAGGCTATGTGCACACAATTAACATCAGTATCCAAATTGCAGGCTCAGCAAGATTTTGATATCACTGTTTTTATAGGACAAGCAGATGTTGATGCTTTTAAGTAACAAATCGTTTTATCTGTGATGTTATTCCGGAGAGAAAGGTCACGGATTACCACTCATGTATCCTAACTCCAAGAGATAAGAATTCAAATAAATTTCATCCACATCGGTGCTCAGAATTGCTTGTGGAACTGAGTGTCTCTATTATTCTCAAACTGGAATTAGCAGGACTTCAACTGACTACGGTCATCTTGTAAGCCTCAATCTCTCTTCGTGGGAAAAAGCAGCAGTAAACACCATTTCTGTCGAGGGAAAGGTCTGTGTGGAATAAATAGAAAACGCTTGCAATAGGGTTCAATTTATTTGGGATATCCAAGCTGAGCTCCTGGGACGATAGACAGTAAAACATTCACGACCCAAATTGACTAGGCCTTCTATTTTCAGATAACAAGTATTGGACTTAAAAAAGAAAAGAAGAAGAAGAACAAGAAGAATAAGAACAAGAATAAGAAGAAAAAGAGCCAATGGAAAAGAAAAAGGGCTAACGGGGTAAAAGAAGTTGGGGGTATCGACTGCTTTTTGTGTTGATACGTAACCCACGAGAGATTGCAAAGAATTGTATAAATATCACGAGATAATGAGGAGGATAAGACGTTAAAAGAAGCCTTTTCGAAGGTTGAGGAGTCAATCGGAAATTTGATGGGATTCCTTGGTAAAGCCACCCACCCCAGGCAATCTCTGATCCGTTTTGTCAATGCCTCCTAAAGGACAGTGACTTCCATGTATCCTGAATGTATCGTCTCTCTGCGTGAATTGTAGACAACAAACAGTCATCGTCTGCCTGGAAGAATGGCGTTGTAGGGCTCTGTTCCCTTCTTCCAGGCACTCAACGTACTTTTGTCCCAGTAACAGAAAGTCGAAAGCATGAAAAAGGCTCCTGATTAAAAGAAAAAAAATGGCATTACAGTTTTATCTGTTTCACCAAAGAGATATAGTTATTTACCCACCCTATGCATAATTTAACCTTCCTTGTAATGGCTTATGAATGCCTGAAAACAGATCAAATTTTTGAAGGTCAGTTTTTTCTTGAAACATAATTTTGCACATTAACTTGCTTACGCCCGTTCTCTGGTAAAACTTTCGTTACGTCCTTCTTCCAAGCACACGACGAAATGATGTGCCGGACTCAGACTACAGCCAAATGCTAAATGTGCACGTGAAAACGACATGAAGCTGTCACCTTTGGAGAGATATCAATCCCAAAATACCAACGTAAACTCTCTGTGTCTTGCATTGACATTAGAAAGTAGAACAGTCCAACAAAAAACGGCAATTGGGGACTATGTATGTACCATGTTCTTTGACCAAAACTAAATAGCCTATTTAAGTTTGGCAAATGCAAAATTTGAGAACTCCTTCGCGATGTACTCTGTCTTGCTCGGAGTCATATTCTCGCGACTGTGTAATGATGAAACTTAACCAGTTGTTTTGAGTTTATTACCTTAACCTCACCTAGTCTATAGTTGATAATTTTATCTTTCCTATAACTTTAACTTGTTTGTAAACTTATGTCTGTTGGACACAATGGGTCGGCGAAGTGGTTCAAAATATTGTCGTTCGACATAATAGTCCATGTCGGACATAAGAGGCGATGTTGGACATAATGGTGCGTAATGCATTGAACAGCCAACGGGATGCACGGCTTAACATACCATCCGAAAGACGAATAATGGTTAAGTGTCTTGCTTAAGGACACTAGTGTCAAGACCGGGACTGGAACCCACACTCTGCTGGTCAGAAACACCAGAGCTGGAGTCCAGTGAGCTTGACCACTCGGCGTGACACGGCCACCAAAGCTATACTAAACTTGTCAATATACTTAGCCTTTCAACCACATTCCACTCTTCTTCATAATCTTAATCTGGCATTCACCATAACAAACCAATACTTAAAAACTACCATCAGTAAACTCAAAAAGTCAACGACCCTAACTTGTGCGTGCTCCTTCACTCAGCAATGGTCTTAACTTGCCAATAACCTTTACATGTTTCGAGGAAGCAATCATATTGTTCTCAAGAAACTTATACGGGTCGATCCAAATGAGATCCCTCAAAGTCAGCTGTTTACTATAACGACTCTTAGATTATCACCACTTTCTCTGGGTAAAACCTTCCGTTTGTTTAACAACAGTGGGCGTCTTACAGAACTTCAACTGACAATCGAAAATTGCGATTGTTAAAGGTAAAATATAGGATTGGTAAAGCTGATAGTGCACTGTTCTTACTTTGTGTGGTTAAAATTATACATGGAAAATTAACTGTGAAAATTCGGGCTCGATCCGTTCAGAGAAGTTGTTGTTTTGTTGACAGAATGAAACACCTGAAATCGGTAGAAGCTGTGATTGTTTGGTGACATCGGTTAGATATTGCAAAGCTAATTGCCACGTTACTCAGGAAATATTGGATTTCAGCGAAAGACACTCTGTCATTGAGGTAGATTTATGGTAAGCTCTGTCCTGTGATTAAACTGGGGGGGGGGGGGGGGGGTAGTACATAATTATTTTGTATTTTTAATTTCGTCTGACTTTCATAAGGAAATTAAAAATACAAAATAATTATGTACTATCCCCCCCCCGTTTAATTACAGGACAGAGCTTACCATAAATCTACCTCAATGTCTGTTTGTGGTTTGACTGATATTAAAACCATATCTCACTCAGCCCTCAAGGTTTTTTTTTTTTTTTTTTTTTTTTTTTTTTTCCTTCTTTCTTTTTGTCGTTTGCAAACATAGTTAATCTCCCACACTATAACCGCGCGTTCGTTTACCTCGGAACGGTGAAAATGTTAATTCGATTGATAGTGTTCTTCACGTGAATCAAGATTGAATCTCTATAAGTAAAAACACGTGAAATGTGCATATACAATAATGAAAGCTATTTTGGATGCACATAAAATCCCATCTTTTAAAATTAACTTTGAAATTTCCTCAAAGAGTATTGTATATGGACGATAAATGCATGACAGTTGGCCTTTATGATTTATGATTTATTTTTTTCTCTTCATTTTTAATCCAACGTATTGTCACATTCCAAGTGGATTAGTAAAAACAGGAAATAATAATAAACAAATAAATAAATTTAAAAAACTCAAGTAAAAAATTAAAAAAACTCAGGCAAATCGGTGGTAAAATTCGGGCAAAGCAAGAAGAAAAGAAAGGGGAAAACCCCACGTTTTGTTTAATTGGTACTTGTTTTTATCAGTGTAAAATTTCGGGCAAATAAACCCCTCTGCGAATACACCTTTGGAACTGACAAACGCTCTGTGTGTACGTGTCAAATACAAGTTTGCGTAGATGATCATTGGAAAGAATTGGGTTCCAATAACGGGCAGTTATTGCAGAGGAAAAAAAGCAGGGCGAGGCGCCAACATTGTGTTGTTCGTAAGCTTCTTTTCGCCACTGAACATTTAACCGCGAGTAAAATAATCATCAATCACACTAAGGACATTGTTTGCGTCAAAGCTTCAACGAGCATACCACTCCAGTAGAAAGCGCAAGTGATAAATGGGTAGGGAGGATAGGATATCAACATCAACTACAACATGCAAGGAGATGACATCTTTTTGATATGTCAGAAATGATTCTAATTATTGTAGAAGTCACTGATGGGATATTCCATCTTGGTTCATTTTTCTGAAAACGGAGTGTTATCATTATTGCGTCTTATCCCTATATGACAATATAAATAACTTTGTAATGCGTTTGATTTGTGGATGAACAGACGCTGTCCAATCTTTGCTGGGAAAATTCATGACCTCTATTATTAGGCACCCCTCCCTCCCCCCTCTAGTCTGTTGATGTGACAGGGGCCCCCTTTTTCATAAAATAATCTGACGTCATGTTTACACTATCCCCGGAACAAGAGGTTATTCCAGTACATAGAATGAGCAGCCTCGACTCTTGCAGTATCACCTCGTTAATACGACTATTGTGAATGAAGAATGACAAATATTAACGGAAGTCTTGTGTGTGCTAATCACTCGGGAGCCTTTTGACAGGCTATTTAAATACATTAAGAGTCCTTCAAACGCCGGTTGTCAACATGTGTAGCGGAGGAGAGATTTCCTTAATTCATGACTGCCTAATCTGGTATTTTATACATCCAATCGATGCGTATAATAGCTTATGTAAATATATATTTCCATGCCAACGGTCACGTCAGAACCAAACATGTAATAAGTACAAACACAAGCAAGTTAAAGGGACCTTCTTATTTGGAATAAAATTGTATGGCGTGTAATATATGATATATCACACCCAGGTAAATACCCTTTATTCGATTGTAGAATTGTTGGTCACGCGGCATTCATCATTCAAACCGAGACATGGCCTTTGGCAAATATCATGCATTTTCGTTTTTGTCCCCCCCCCCCCATTGCAAGTCATGCGTTATATACTGAGAAGTACAAAACGCCCTCGTAGTGGAAGCCATAATACAATCTTGTACATTGTGTTTTTTTTTTAGTGTCATCCTCCAATCAAACATATACAAATCAATTCGCATGTTATATTAAAACAAATAACAAGCGTTTTTCTTTAGTGGAACGGTGAACATATTTTCATTCGCTGAAAGATGGAATGTTCCATTCAACTTGGCCTCGCCTGGTTGAATGGAACATTCCATAATTAGTTCAACGAATGAAAACGTTTTCACCGTTGGACTCACAAACATTCATTTGTTTGTACGATATACTTTCAAATTGATGAAGAGTTACACCGCAGTGCTTGTTTCCATGGTATTTCTACTTGTGCGTACACGATGGTGATCGTGTATAATAGCGTTCACATCTTTTAGTTTACCGCCATTAATTTTCGTTATGTCATTAGTTACTAGCACGATTTAGTGAGTAACTGTTTGGAGCGTCTTTGCAAAGGCATCATAAAATTGAAAAATCATTCTTTCACCGGGGATGTGATTTGAAGTCATAAAAGGCAGACAAAAAAAAAAAAAAAAAAAATGAAAATGTATTGTTCACGTACCTCGTACTAGAACAGCATAAAGATTAGTCATCAGAGAGTGGAAGTAGTGCAAAGTAGGTAAAAGAAAACAGAATCATTACTCCAGACTCAAAGCTGGAAGAACACCCCTTTTATAAAAGAACATATACATGTTGCCGTTTTTCTGCGCACATACATTTTTACCGTTAGGAAGCACTATCCTGAGATTGTGATTCAAAACAATTAAAGACGGACGTTTCTCGTTCATTTTCATTTTATACACGTGAAAATGGAAAAACCAAACGAAGAATATTCGGGTTGTTCCCTTTGGCGCCTGTTTCAACAGAAAACATCATTTCATTATCTAAAGCTATTTTGACGCAAGTTTTCTCCTGGACCCAAATAAATACTGAATTCCAAAAACGGTACAAAGCAAAATAAATAGAGCAGAGTTTCCGCGTCACTTTAGAAAAAAATACACACATCCGAGTTGGATTTACTTATTTTCGAACAGGAATGAATTGGAACCCGCTGAAACAAATACTCTCCACAGAAATATGTTTGATTTAGTGCGAAGCTCGAAACCATATGGAGGGCTCACCATGGTATCAAACTTTTTTTAATTGAAACAATTTCATCTAATTCCTTTTTCTACTTTGCATTGTTTGAATCAACATCGACAACTTCCCGAACATTTTCCAAATATCTTTGTGCTGATAAGATCTGGATGTTTTGAGTTTTGTTTTTTGTTGTTCTAATAGGTACATAGCCGTCATTTTCAAGATGCACTCTGCCTTTGTCGATATCACACGCTACATCTTTCCATACCTATTGTTCATAAGTTTGTGACATGAAAATCGTCCATTTTCTTTTTTTTCCTCCTCTAATTTTCAGGCTTAATTGGTTCAAGATAAAGATTCTCCACTTGATTGGGACATCTTGCTAGATGACAGAGTTGGGTAGGTTGAACTGTACATTACTTGTTTTCCCTATAAGGTGACATAATTCTTCTATATAAGGCTGTGCACAACATTGCTAAAATATAAATGTTCACAGATCTGCACATAAACTCACATGTACATGGTGTAGAGATTATCATGATGATAAAATTCCCTTGAAATAACATTTGCATGACATGCTGTAACTTTTTTGAGAAATGAGTAAAAACAATTAGTCCGGATCTCGCGAGACTAAAACTCGATGTTTAAAAAAGGTAAAAGCATAATACGTTTTTTTTTTATATCACGATTTACTGGTGACTCCGATGACCGATTGGGCTCAAATTTTCACAGGTTTGTTATTCCATGTATGTGTTGGGTCACATAAGGTGCTCATACTGGTCATTGACAATTACCAATGTTGTCCATTTATACTTTGAAGTACTTGTTTGTATGTGTATTAAGTAGTTTGAGCTTAAGCGTTTACAGAACGAAATGACGCGCGAAGAGTCGCCGTATTTAGTCTTCGGTGTAAATCGTTAGCATGGACCGTCCATCCGTGGGGGTTGGGGGGGGGGGGGACACCCGTGTTAATCATCTCGCTATTTCTGGCGGACAATAGTGGTCAGATAAAATGCATTTCCGATTAACAATAGATTGTTTTGCCTTCTTTTTTTGCGTATTCTTTTTTCTTCTTCTTTTTAGTGCAGATAGGCCTATTATTGTCCAACTACGTGCATGGCGAGCCAACAAGCGTGAAATAAACTTAATTTAAGGAAATACAATTAATAGAAGTCCAATAAATTTATTTCGAAGATTTGCACAAAATTCACCAATTGCTGAAGTGGTGTGCATTTAGGATTGGCAGCATACAGTCAAAAAGATTGATTCAGCACTGTGCCTTTTTGGTTGATTCGATTTGATCACGTATACCTTCAGGGTTTCGGGTGAGTAATCTCATTGGTACGATGGTGCCATCTCGCCATCAGGCTCTGTCCCGGTAGTGTTGACGTTAGCGACAGAGTCAACTTTTACAACCACAAACCCCAGAGTGAAGTAGAGGAAAAGGGTGTTTTTATTTGAGTCGCCTGAGTTATTAATAATTCAAGATCGAAAGATGGGCCTTTTTTCAAAATGCAATTGTCCGTATATAGACAGTGTTGAGAGAAATATGAATGAGAAAGGTCTTTATGATCGGTGATTTCAGTTTAAAACAGACCTGATGAAATAAAATATTGCTACTCAAGTCAAAATTGGTCGTACCTTCACTCTATATAAAACCAAAAGCTTGCAGACCTGTGTAGATTCTTGACTTCTACATTGACAACTTCATCCGTGGAAAAACAAGTTGCATAATCATTCTAAATATGCAGTAACTGATTGAAACGAACACTGAACATGAGTTAGTTTGATTTTTTATATTTTTGTTCAGCACAAACATGAAAGAGCTTATATCTCAGTAATAAGTAGCTTTGAATACATTTAAATACATGTCCGTGCATTATAATGTTGAACTTGGATACCTGTAATGTTCTGCAGGTTGGGTCGTATCTCATCCAATCTAACTTTTCATGTTTGAACTCTCGCCTGAGTGACTTACATTGTGACATCACACGTTGCTTAGCAATCAAGCTCGACTCATTAGGTTGGTCATCAAGACAGATCGTAGGATCTATCCGCTTTATAAGGCAGGGAGCACGACCGCAGCCGTGCTAGAAACCTTCTCCCTCCTTGTTTGTTTTTAAGTTAATGTTTCAAGTGTTTTTAATTCTGTATAATTGTAATGTTATAGTACCGCGTCTGTCTTACGCTCGGCGTTCAACAGTCAAATGATCATGCTTCTTAATCGAAACAGCTTTGCGTTTGTCCAAAGGACAAACACCAATGCTTAGTTATTACCATTACTCTTTGTTACACCTAACCCCATTGACTTAATGTGGGGACAACCTAATAATGGAAAGTGGTATTTGTAAAAGAGATAAATCAAACCATAACAGGATCCATGGCATTCATAAAAAAAGTCGTAAAAATCATAACCAGGAAATGAACGTAGGCTTGACACCTCGTCAGAAGACATGGGGATACCATATGGGCACACACTTTAAGAATGAATCCGAAGTATGGGAGTCAGCAAAAAGTCAAGAGGGCGGCACTTAACGAGCCGAAGCGACAAGATCTGGGGACTATGATGGCACATATTCCAACAACCGGCACAGAATCAAATGGAAGCTTGTTAAAGAAGATTTTCACCTGTAGTATGGCGACGCGGACTGCCAACAACTGCTACAACGTTTGAAGTACAACATTCTGCACGGCAATAATAGCACCACCACCACCACCACCACCACCACCACCACCACCACCACCACCACCACCACAACAACAACAACAACAACGGCAACAACAACAACAGCAACAACAACAACAACAACAACAACAACAACAACAACAACAACAACAACGACGACGACTACGTTAAAACAAAACATTACTTTCACTTGGGGTACAGCCTATTAAATGTTTGAACTGTTTGAGTAACGTGAATTTCTGTGGAGTATTAATCGAATTATTTCCAAAGTTTATGAGAGGAGTTATGGCCATAATTATGGATATTGCGCAGCTGTTTATTTATTTACATTTTTTTTTACATTAAAGAAAAGTTCTCTGATGGTCACGGTTAGACCTCTTTAGATCCCAAAAGAGTTCATCGGATTATCAGCGGGTGCAGAATTTGTTTAATGTGATTTTTCTCCTCAAACGGTTTCCCCGATTTTTGTCACAATGGCAAATTATAGAAACGACAATTCCCCGTGGCCCACTCACCTTTTAGAAAGGCACACGCCTCGTATAGTTCACGGATAAAATGTTACCGATACATGTATTTTTTCAGTAATAGGATACCGATATTTTTCGGCGTCACGTCTGATCACGGCGAACCGATGATATCATTTGAAAGGTGGAACAACTTCTCCGAAGACGAATTGCAAATTAAATTTACAACGAAAGTCACCCTGAGTTTGACCTTTGCTTTTTTTTTTGAAGCAACGACTGAAACCTGTATTTCGTGTCAACGTCATGTCTCAAAGAATGGAAATAATGAACGAGACGCGTTGTCTTCGTTTTCAAACCCACATAACATATTTGCCCGCTGTATGTAAATATGAAGCTCTGATCGATGTGTCAATCGCAGGCTTATAATTGTTTCCCCTGAGTATACATGTAGAGTGCAGCGGACTTGTTGCTTATAGTCAAGATTTCTGTTTTGACAGCCTGCACGAACTAACTCAAGACGTATGTTTTCACTCGATAGGTAGGCTTACATGATTACATAGACCGGTAGTTGATGGGGGAAAACATGGGTAAAAAACCAGCAAAATTAAGTGGTGCCAGCGAAAATAGCGGATATATTGGCCTAGCCATGTGTTGAGTATAAACAAAATGTAAGCACGCATTAATGTCTCGGTTAATAACAACTGTGTATATACAGCTCAGCATCATGCAAATCGTGGGTGTGGCTAACTGCATGAAACAGGTTGAAGACAACATGCATGCCTGCAATACTTCTGTCCAAAGGCCATGGGGGTTTGTAGTGTGTAAAAGAAAAGAGGGCCAGTAATAATCAAATTTAATGGTTTGAGCTTGTAGAGTATAATTTAAACAAACAGTATCAGTTTCGGCATACCGCACTTATTGACGAAGGCGTGGCCTGTGTACACAAGAACGAGAAAGCAGTTTTCCCCCAACCATACACATTTATCACCATTATGGATATAAACCTACAAAGTATAGATTTTCATAAAGTCATACAAATGATGATAGTAAACGTACGTCTTAGGACAGCCCCGACGAAAAGGGTATGGTTGAATGTATGGGTGAAATGTTTTTGCTTTTTTAAGATAGCCCCATAATACTAAGGGTTCGTAACAACGAAGGTGAATGCTAGGACCAATCCTCTGTCAATTAAGAATGTTATTTTTAAAGTACCATAGTGCAATATGTAAAAGTTGTTCAGTAAAGCAACACGCTCAGTAATGGGTTTACGGAGGGTGGTGTTTGGGTGGTATTGGAGAAGGGGGGAACCGTAATGAAATTGCACGGAATTAATGGTTGTTTACCCAGTCAGTTAAGTGTTGATTCAGTGTTGGGTAAAACACTTCAGAAAGCTTGACAATTGATACTTATTTATGAAATGATTTTAATAATAATACGCAGTTCTTATATAGCGCTTTATCACGTCTCAAAGCGCTCAGTTTTTTTTTTTTAACGTTTTGAAGTATGAGACCTGACCTTTTACACAGCACAATGTAACGGTTTACAAGCTGCAGCCAATCAAACCAGGAACACTGGCTTCTTTTACGTGCATGACACAACCCACGTGACCTATACGGCTTTACGTCCCATCCGAAGGACGCAGCAACAATGCTTAAGCGTCTTTCTGAAGGACACAAGTGTGTCACGACCGGGAGTCGAACCCACACTCTGCTGATCAGAAACACCAGAGTTTGAGTCCGGTGTTCTTATCCCCTCGTTCACGACACGCCAAATATTAAAAGCCATCGAACCAATTATGTATTTGTTGTTATAAGCAGTCTTCGTTATGACACCAAGAAATCCGCTTCAAGGCTTGTTTAATTATTTATTCACATAACAAACTACCCTCCCCTTCAAAAAATAAGAAATACATATATATATATATATATATATATACATATATCCTTTTGTCCACACTGCTGCATTTTGATTGGTCATCGAAAACTCCTTTGCTTGTAACTTATTCACTCTGATTGGCTTTCTTTTCCCCTCCTATTCTGGATTCCTTCCGTCTAATTTAATCCCCAGTTTTTCTATTAATGGATCTGTTTTCACGCTTGGACTTGTTTTTGCCTCTGACGAAGGTCCGGTTTGGATTGACAGCTAAGGCTATCAACCCTACTAGTTTTATATACATATTATATATAAAGAAGAAAACAAAATCCCTGGGTCAGGTTTTATTGTATTTTGTGTCAAACTGACTTGAAATTTAATTGGGACGTGGTCCAGATTCTAGTTATATCTGACCAAAATTAGGGTCGTACTGACCCAGCCCAGAGACGGCCCAGACCAAATAATGAGGAGTTTTACCTTAACATACCTCCTCTGACAGGCAAATGTCTAATGATCCCACTGGCAACAGCAACAAAATGCTTCAAAATCACTTGCATCGACCGGATTCATCGTTAAAGGAATAAACGCAGATTTTGTTTGTGAGAATCAATATCAAGAATTGAACCGCCGTGACCTTGCGAAATGAGATTCCCCCCCCCCCCGACTGGCAAACTTACCCTGACTAAAAGCGTAAGTTATTACTTTGAAAAAAATCAATTGAAACTGGATTTAGTGCAGAATAGTGTCAAATGTAGGGTTGGACCGGTAGGCGAGGGGAACGTGGCAAAATTAGAAAAGGAAGGGGGAAAAGACGAAAAAGACGATGCTTTAGGTACTTAAAAATATTTGTCAAGGAGTATTAAATACTTTCCCATTAGAAAACTCGAATTGAAAGTCGATTGGTTTCAATTGTAATGCATCGTAATGGTACTGCTTCCAACACAATCTAAACATGATGAAGCTACTGAGCTGGTTTGTTTTATGTACTATTGATGCATTTGATAAATACTTAATTTCATAATTTACACATAAATTTGTCAAAAACCCACATTTAACGGAGAAAAAAAATGCGTGGGTTAAAATGAACTGATTGAAATGATGCAAAAACCTTTTTATTGCGAATCGATTGTTACGTTTGAAAAAAAGAAGAAGAAGAAGACTGAGCTACATCAGCAGTTATCGAGACAGACTTTAATGGGGAATGAGTATATCCCGGGCAATATTAATGTCTGCGTCCTTTGAGAGTATGGCGATGCTGAAGATGCCGGTGCGGAGAAATGTCTGTAGCGAGGTCAATAATACTAAAACACCGTCACCAAAGAAGTCCAGCCATGCAGGAATGTGTCATTTGTTTTTATATAATATTCTCGTTGACGTGGGACTCTTGTTAAACTCATTCGTAATGAGTCTCAGTCGCACGTTACGTGTTCAATTACATGAACGTGAACGTGAACGTGAACGTGAAAAGGTTGCCCCGCGTGACGCAGGAATGTGCCACACGCTCGCGTACAAACACGTGCATCTAAAACCCCAATAACTGTTTTAGAGTAGCGTGTATACAATTAAGCACAGCAGGTGTTGGCTGCCGGACTTGTATTGATCAATACTGAAAGAATGGTGTAAAGATTGGACGTATCGGATAGTGTACAAGAGAGTGGTGGGGATGGTAAAATGAGATTTTAAAACTGTGGCGTTCGGTGTCCATCGTTTGTACGCGGAATAAGTGTAGACTTAAACAGTGGTATACTTACGTACTGCATAAAGACTACCAGCTTGCAAATGAAGTCACCGAAAATCCAATCGGTCAGGACAAACTGCGACGCCGTAACGGGTGCACAAATTACCACAAACACCATATCAGTGATGGCATTGTTCATTATGAAGAAATTAGTAACTGTCCTCATGCATCTGTTTCGGGCTATGACTATAACAACACAGCCGTTACCAATCAGCCCAACGACGGTAATTATCCCAAAGATGATCGGCACAAGCACAGCGTAAACACCCGTCTCTCCCTCGAAGCCGGTGAAGTTTGCGTTGGAGGAGAAGTAATAACTGCTATAAGAGTAGGAATAAGAAAACTCGGGGTACTCCATCCTTCTATAGTGGTGGCATCTGCTGTAGTCCCCGAGCAGTATATGCACGACGTAAATGACTTCTCACGTCGTTGCAATCGCGTTAAAATGCTGGGATTTAGTTGCCGAGGCGGCAGGGAGAGTTAACTCAATACACCAGCAGGGGTGTTGTATTGCTGATTGTTAATCCCCCACGTTATGCAGATATGGGGATAGAGGATATACTTGCCCCCTCCTTAGTTAACGCAGTAATGAGACGGGGATCAGTTGTTGAGTCCATCTGCTCTGCCACTGTCGTCCTCACACCTGGCTGAGCTCATGGGATAGTATACGGAGGCCAGCAACAGTCCGACGACGAACAATACGTTTTCGCTACTATGAACTGCCGCGGACGGTCGGACCTAATTGGGCACACAAGTTAACATAATGAAGAGGAAAGGCTACTTTGGCGAGAGCACCGTCTTGTCAGGAGTGGTAACGTGGATCGCAAGGCAAATATTTCAAGTCCTCGCTACGCGCCGATTTCCTAGCAAAAAGAGAGTGCTGACTTAGGCCTAGTGGGAGTCAAGCTCTTGCACTGGCTCCACACGCTGGTGGGTTTTGTCCGTGTGGATGGGGGAGGGCGCCAGTGACGGGCTGTTCTTCTTGGGACTACGTGGCGTGCATGATAATCTCTTACAGTACGGTCGAAAGCGGTTTGTGATTCGACGGCGGTTAAGTCACGTTGAGGGGATGGTAGAACATTCTTGTTAACAATTGTATTGAACAGGAAGATCTCACCTCCGATGGATTTAGCCCCCCCCCCCCAAAGAGATTACCAAACGGGAATTGTCTTCAGAATCATATCATATTTCACTGATAGTGAGGGCGGATATTGTAGACATCGATGGCATGTCCGTGGTCGTCTTCGTGTGCGAACGTGGACAGTGGCTTCTACCACAGACAATTTGTTGTTCAAGCATGTTGTCATCTAGTGAGGTGTGCTTTAGTCTCTACCTGCCATCAATCCTTATGAAACTCAAGACAGCATTAAAGATTAATGAAATGATCCAAATCGGAATTTATATTGTCGGCTAGGTAAACCATTCAATAAGGCAGGAGTACTATCGAACAGTGTACGTGCAAATGTAATTACGTACTCGTCCACTGTAACGGGATCTTTCTTGTGTAATGAATGGAGATATCAAGTTGTCTGTCAACCAGCATGGCGGCGCTCTGGTTATGATATTTTGAAAACAAAAATGTCAATGATTCGGCTAAACAATTCCCTCAAAGAGCCATAAAATTGTTAGTATTTCTTATAAGTTTTATTTAAAATCTCTACGGAGACAAATATGGTATTTTAAACCATCCGGATTAAGTTATTTAATATGAAGATGAAATGTTGAACAGTTTACTTAGAAAGAAAGAAGGAAAAATGCACAGTTACTAGGAAGATATGATTTCCTAATCTCTTACATGGGTTGTGGTGTTTCTTCAATTCCGAATGTTGACGTTGAGCGTGTACCGTACTCTAACAATTCTAGACAAGGGGGCGGGCCGGAGGGGGAGGGGGCTGAGTCCCTCAGATCTCTTGCCCCCTTGCCCTCCCCAAGTGAGATCAAACAATTGGACAAATGGATGCTCTCGATACATAAAATAACCCCCAAATTATGTCTTGGTCGACCACTTGCCCCAAATGAAAATGCCTGGTTACGCCACTGTTCCCCATAGCAACGTCCACCACACCCCCACACCAAATCATTGGTTTTTGGTCAACCTTCGCCGGTGTGTGAAAAGCACTGTACACTCAGCGCTTTCCCGGTTCCTGGGGGAGGGAGGTGGTGGGTGGAGATACACCGGTACGGGCGTCTTGGGTTCGAATCCCACCCAAGTGGTATGCTTGTGGATTTGTTTCCACAGGATCCGGCAAAGTACCGAGTGCTTACCACACATCGGTATGAGGGTAAAACAAAACCTTTTTTATTGTTTGTAATTTTATTATTATTGTTTGTTTTTAATTATTACATCTATTAAAATCACTTGCTAAAAACAACACTTTAATTTTTGTAATTTGTAATCGGAATGTTGAGTGTCCCCCCTTTAGTATTTAGTGTTTTGCCATTAAGTTTTTGTTCAGTATTTATATAACCCGTCACATGTTTCAGTAATAATGAGCTAATGGTTGGACTTGGTCTTCCAGTCTATATCTTTCTTGTCTTATGGACAAAGTTATTCACAGCTTTCAAAACGAATTGTGAATTAATGAACGTGACCTTACTTCTTAAGTTTATGAAAGGTCAAAGTTATACTTAACATGTCTTATAGAGCATGCAATGACGTAGTCAAACGGTTCATCAGAAATGCCTTATGACGTCCCCTCCCCCCCCCCCCCCCCCACACCACCACCTGAACGCGTTATCAAACCAATACCCAGAAACTGTTTTCAGTAGAAGAAGGAGCTACCTTTGGGTTTTGCTTATACAGTCTCTGGCATTACGATACAGTCAGTGAGAATTAACACAGTTTGATCTAGCTCTTGCGCTTGTTAGCAGTGTCAACAGTGCGGAGTCGCTCAGTGGGTGTGCTCTCCACGGAACTGGCTGTGTTTGCTGTAGTGTCATCATGCCGTCCTCCGGAGAGACGGACAAGTGGCAATTCTCGGGGTGTCTGTGGTTTTGATTATCACCTCACAAACTCGGTGGCGGTCAAGTTATTCGGTCGCGGTCTAGTTATTCAAGGATGTTACTTGTGATTGACAAAACACAGTTCCAAATCTGAGCTTGCGGGCAAGCTTCAGTTAATAGTTTGTTTTACTTAGAATACATGGACGACCAACAGTTCCCAATTAACGTTGTAAGCGTATTTCTTTGTTTTACCTAATCTGTTTCCGGAATTATAATTTAATCCGTGTGAACAAGTTACACCTTTGCATAGAGCCATGTACGATGCTCAAATTCACCTTCAGAATAATCGGGAGATTCGGGAGATTGTTGCTCAAGATAAATTGCAAACGTTCCAACCTTATTGACTAATTAATCTAATCGGTTAACAGACCTAATAGATTAACAAACCTAATTAATTAATTAACCTAGCTAGTTAATCAACCAACCACGGGTTACAGGTTCTCTCCGGCCTTCAGTCCTACTGCTCTAGACTTGCAAGTTGACCTAGAGATCGTGTGAGTTTCCGCGAGAATTGACTTCGGCACCTCGCATAAAAGTTTCAGCGTATATTGTGACAATTTTTGTTTTTTAAGAATTTGTATTGTGCTGTTTTAATAACTTTCATCCATTGAATATGAATTGAAAAATCAAAAGCATGATTTACAAAATTGAACACAATTTCGCAAATCTTGGATACTGTTTTTTTTAAAAGCCGACCTTACCTTCCGCTTCAGTTTTGGGACCTTAAAACCCATAACATAAGAGGCAATCGTCGTGATCCTTGACGTACACGCATGCACAGACGCGATCAAACTGCTACATTTAGTTATAATAATTATACGGTACCCAAATCCGCGCTAAATTAGGATGTCGTCGTCCCGTCGACTTCATATGCAACGTCACGCAAAACCAATGCGAGACAAGGTATGTTTTCGCGCTAAGTAACGAAGCACTTATCCCGATTTAAAACAATGACCCAACTTTGGTTAGTTTTTAGTGCAGTCAAACACGGTTTGCGTAACATAGTAAATTCACAATCTGACAGTTTGAACATGGATGTTGTGGAGGTCGAGCAATTTTTCTTCAATTTTCTTCTCATTGTTATTACATTGTAAGTTTTAAATGTAATCAATCCACTAAAATGTAATCAATCCACTAATCCACGTTTTGGGAGGTGGACAAATGATGTGGAAAAAACATACAAACAAACAAACAAAAACTAAATGGCTCCCGGATGCTCAATGGTAACCTTTTCGTCGTGAGACTTATATGGTCTGTTATACAATCACCACATTGGGACACTATGAAGTACATGTATGTCTAAAACTGAAATATTCATCCCAGACGGATTTAGTTGGAGTAACATGTAAGTCTGTTTGTTTGGTTCTTCGTTAGAACGACCAAAAAGTAAAACATTGTGTAATGGCGACACAAGAAACTACGTGAGGCTGCAGTTCTCTGCGTTCATCTGTAACATAATGCTGAGTAAACGCTAAGGTGCATCGGCAATATTATATTCTTAACATGGCGGCAAAGTCTTCATTTTGGCCACAGTGACACATGTCGTGTCGCCTGAGGTGGTATCCAAGTATAAGTACATCTCTTTAGTTTACCTGTCGTCTGTATTAACACTGAAATAATGGTATGTTGTGTTCTCTTGTCTGGGTTAGCGGCAACGAAGCATTAAAATGCCCATCTGGGTTAAAGCTTTGCTACTGCAGAACCAGACGTAATCCAAGTTGACGTCGCAAATAGCCCTTGCGCTACATATAGTTGCAGGTGAAGTGGGGACGGTACGGATTTTTCATGTATCATTTTTGTTTTTACTTCTGCCGTCAGCCATTTTAAAAACATTTCACTTTTGTCAACGGGCTTGAGGAAATTGAATAGAGTATAGGTTAAAGCTGAAGCCGGGTTTTCGAAAAGGCCCTTTGACGTTTTAAGGAGCACAGCTTACTGCTGTGCAACCACCTGTGAGTGCAGATTGTGACATACCTGACTTTGGGCATTATACGTTTATACCTGATTGATGCAATCGAGATCATGCATCCACGTAAAGCTGTCCATCTGATCCAAGTTGTACTTCACACGCTTCGTACTTGGAATCTATTTACTCTTGAGCCGAAACAATTTCTTCCCTCTTGAGGATTTGACTTCACATTTTGACAATCATTAGGAATGTGCAGATCTGCAGTAAATCCTGAAATTGATTGTACAACTCTGGATTCTGTGAAATCGAAATGAATAGTGCGCTGCAAAGAGTTTGATGTAAGTCTTGTGATACAGTGCAATGTTGGCTCATCAAACACGATCGAATGTCCGTCGTTGGTTTTTCCCCTCATAAAAATAAATAAAATAAAATAAAATATGAAATGTTAATAATAATAATAACCAATCAGAGCGTTGCTGACTCTACACTGAAACTTCTAAACACCTATAAAGAGACCAGCATCTCGAACATTCTTCAGTCTCCTGACGATGACTATAGAGCAGGCTAGTCAAAACGTTGAGACCGATTAATAAGCTCACTCCACGGCAGTGAAGTTATCTGAGTGGTCCCCTCGATCCACTAAGCGAAAGTAGTGGTTGTAGTCCTGGCCGATTTCCTACCTCCCCAAGTAGTACTTAATAAGCCTTAAGTACGTAAGTAGGACAGTTCTTTTCAGAACTAAGTTGTCCCCCCGAATTCTTAAATCTACTCCGCAGTGTAGTAGAATAACAAGATGACAAGTTCTCACAAGAACAATCTACTATAGCAAAGTAGATAAAAATCACATGGTGTTTATAGCGTAAACCAAATAGACATGAATAATAATTAATGGATGTTTCAGATCAAATTTTAAATAGATCAGGATGTCATGTTTGAAAAATAGAAATAGACATTCTAATAATAGTTGGTTGCTGAGACAATATCACTAATGTAACAGGACTATGTTGTCCAACAGCACGACCACGCTTAAGGGGTAGGTTGGTATCCTGCTTTTCATGCTCTATACGGACTTGACTCCTCAGGGCAGCGGTCGGCTCTCATTGAACTGCGTCACCAGTTTGCATTACCAACTCTGTTCTCCTATGGAATGAATAAGAAACCTCGATGGTTCTTTTTTTATTATTATTAAGGTTTTCATTTTCTTCTTTCCTTGCGAGACATTCGTGGATCGTCCTTGCACGGGTAATCTTCACCCCCTTGTTGAAATCTATCCTTCAGGCATCCTCGATAGGATGTCTACATTTTGAGCTGTGTCATGGTCTATTCTCATGCACGAGTAACTCCTGAGGACATCTACAACATTAGTGTTGTGTGAGGAAGGTTTGCCCGATGATTTGGCTTCCATTCGGATGACTGCAACTGTTATGGTGGACAATCTATGCTTGAAATCGTTTTTATTGGAATAGACCTTATACATTTTATATGACGTCATTTGAGCAGGGCGCCCTCGCCTAGAGGTCAAAAGGAGGATGTTTATTGACCAATCCTGTGCGCCGCGCGTACAAATGCTGTGCGTTTCCATTGTTTCGTCATCACTTTACTTCTAAGATGGCGGCTGGATGACGTCAAGGCATAAGGTCTATTTCTGATACTTCTATTAACGGACTGTAGTTTAAATGAACTGTTTCGCCTGCCCCTTTTCCAAATTCGTTGGCATCTCATCTGCATAATAATATCACCGTTAATGATTTCGATTATGACAAATGGAGACCTTTGTTTTATTATGTTTTTTTTTCTTCTTTTACAATTATTCATAATAATTGTTTTATCGGGTAGCTCACCCGAATAATGTTATATCTTATTACGTGCACCCTTGCCTTTTGGGACATTAATGCTCGCTTGTCTTTGATGTTAGTGGTATAGGATACGGTTCGTGTCCAATGAAGCACAAACATGACTGAAGGGATGTTTTTACATTCAGAATCAAAATTCACCTGCTCCAAAGATGTATTCAGCGAGTGAGCACATTTCTTTCGGGAAATCGTTAAAAGAAGGTCGCGCCACGGACTGCCCCCCCCCCCCTCCCCGCTCAACCCCCTTAACGACTTGCAAAGGTTCCTCATTCGATGCACGCACAGTTACATCTATCCTAAGCAGGGACTATGCATATATGAAATCACCTGGAGCCAGTACCAATGTTGTATCCTACCGCTCGATGCTCGTCAATACAAGTTGAAAGTCCGGGAAAATGCGCCGATAATGCCCGCATCGTATGCAACACCATGTAGCTCTAGTTGCTACGACACGAGAGTCGCAGGCATTCCGGAGTCGGGTTTCTGTTTTGCCATGAAGAATAAGCCTCCGATTTCTACGTGTGTCTGAGGGTCTCTTTACACGAAAGACACAACATTTTCAAGGGTAGATACCCTTCTTTATTTGTTCAATTGAAACCAGATCGATTTGATCAGAAGGAATCTAGGACGATGTATCGGTTAAGGAATGGGTGGTAGTCGCGCTGCATTTTGTTGACAGGGATACACGGCTTTTGGTTGTTGCGGTTTACGTTTTTACACCTGTGCATGTAACAGCCGTACGCATAGCCCAATTTGCGATATTTGTGGTTACAATAACGTAAAATCTATTGGGCTCGGCCAACCTATGACTTTAAACTTGATATTCCGAACGAGTATATTATCATACATGTGGTCTCCAGAGTTACCGTTGAGCTATGCACAATGTACCAGTAGCATCAGTTTTCCAACCATACCGGAATCTAAACAATGTACACTGTCTTGATTCAAACAGAGTCGGCGTGCAAGCAGCAGGAGTTCTCACATCATTCCAAATGCTGTACCTTATCTTGATTCAAAACGAGTCGGCACAAAGGTAGAAGTACTTTTGCCACCCATTTTTTGATACTATCTCAATCGTTTCAATTCTATTTTACTTGTCCCGTCCAAAAATTAGGTTATTTATCTCCCTTTTTGTGATGGCTAGAAATCAACTCTACACATTGTGATATACGGTTCTATCTATTGAAATGGCTGTTCTAGTTTTTACTGGACCCTCTTCCGAATGTGATGTCTCAGAACCTTGCGGGTCTTTTTTTTATTTTGTTCACTTATCTGGTTGGATCTTTTACTCGGGCAAAATATGCAGGTGGATTCACATCGGAGAAAAGCAAAAGTGACAGAACATGTGTCAACCGACATCAAAGGAAATATCAAAACGAGAGCATGCTTTAAAAAAAAGCGTAATTTAATAACAAAGATATATATAAAAACGGAATGATCTGAATGAAAGCTGACGTCCCAAACTGCTGGACTTTTGTGTGTGTGTTCATGTTTTAGTTGATTACATGGGAAGTACACGCAAGCTCCCTCAGGCTTAGCTTCGCAAAAGTGTGTTACCCGTGTTTTGTCAGTATTCTGAAAACTTCAATTTGTTTTGTATTATTTTTTAAAAGCAACACTAAAAGCAACAACAAACAAACACACAAACAACCCAACAAACTTTTTTTGTTATACAACCTTTGTTTTCCATACCACGTTGTTTATTGAACATTTGCTTGCCAATCTGCCAAGATAAACCAAAATGCCAGTGCTCAGTTCGCAATACTGGATGTGTATTGTACGAATGATCTATTTGATTGTAATACTAGTTCAGCATTTGAACCTTTTGTAGGTAAGGGGTACACGAATGTTATCGAAGGGTTCCGTACTACTGCACCCAAGTTGTCATCATTATCGAATAACACGAGTAGACGTTCGAGAATGATTGACGTTGACGTGTGGAAAGTTCACGCCTCAGACTATGCTCCAACAAGAGCGGGAACATTTAATGAAAATATCGACTCACGTAGATGAACAAGAACAAGCGGAGGATTTTATTTTACACCCAGGAGAAAAAAAAAGATTGTTTTGTATCTACGCTGTAGATGTTTCTACGAATAATCTCTGAGGAAAGGTGGACAACAACAAAATGCGAATGACGCTGGTCTTGCAAATGCCAAGACTGGCAAGCTTCATTAGTGACTGGATGTAAGGCATTTTATAGCCAAGGTGGAATGATCACATTTACCATTCCAAGAATGTATTTGTGTATTTATTATTATTACTATTTGTATTATGTATATTTATTTTTTAAAGTCTGATCAGTTTGATACTTGACTGTAATCCAATGTAAATTCGGCTCAAGTCAGGGATTGTTATTTCGTTTCAGATTGGAACATCACACGAATGGTTTCAGGAACAGTGGTATTTGATTGTGATATTTTGGTTTTGCGAGCATTTGTGATGTAGATGATTATGGTTAAACCAATCACGGATGTTGCGCATTCAACTTGTGAAGGATGCGGGTGGGGGTGGTTGTCTACCTGGTGAAACTGATGACTTGAACAAAAGGGATCCGGCTATTTTGGCAGAGCAGGCACGTCCTCGCATCGCTTTCGTGTATAAAAGCAACTAAAGCCACAGATAGGAGAACAAGAAAATGTCGTGGATTTATGGGATTGACGTGTGGTGTACTTGTAAACCGAGGACATTCAAACCGAGGACTTATGACAAAAGGGAGTTGAACAAAGGAGGGTCCACGATTGGAGTCCATTACACACTTGTGTGTGTGTGTGTAAGTTTGTTTAGGCATTCAAACCGGGGACTTATAACAAAAGAGGACAATAAAGTCCCCGGTTGGAAAAGGTCCCCAGTTGGAAATCGTGTTCAAAACCAATGGGAGCTGTTGCTAAAAAGTTAAAGTACAAACAAAAGAGGAACAATAGGAGGTCCCCGATTGGAGGTAAATACACACTTGTGTGTGTATGTACGTGTAGTGACATTATCAACCAAGACCTTATAATAAAAGGGACAATAGGTCAATGATTGCCATCACAAAGGACAACGAGTTGAACAAAGGAAGGTCCACGATTGGAGGTCATTCCACAATTGTATGGGTTGGTGTGTATAGTACTTGTAGTGACATTCTACTGAGGACACATAACAAAAGGGACAATAGGTGCAGGATTGTTATCACAAAAGAAAAAAAATGAGGTCCACGTTTGTCAGGACACCTTGTTGAACAAAGGAAGGAGGGTCCACACTTGTGCATGTGTGTAAAGAGAAGAACAAACGGTCAAGTACAGGTTATACAATTATTGAGGATATAGTATTTTATTCCTTGTTTTTAACACTGTTCTTTTATATATCTGATATAGGTACTAATTACATGAAACTTGGACCATAGTCCTGAGATTTAACATCTGAAAGTTTCCACAGATGAAATCTCTTCATTCATAGCCTGAGGGTATCAAATTGCCCTCACAATCGAAAGCTTCTCACCTCATAAATGACCCACGTTTTTTTCCCTTTGTTTTAAATTAGCAAATTACTTGATAATCAGCACTACTGACATCGCCAAAGGGTATGTAATTATACGCAGCATAGTATCTATGTCGTCTCATTCAGCCTCAATCGATTCCATGGAATTAAAAAAAAAAAAAGAAGAAAAAAAAAAAAAAAAAAAAAAGGAATAAGAACCGAAACGGCATTTAATGAAAATTTTCATTATGTGCCTCTTCCTCGTGTTATGTAAGTTAGTTGTTGTGGGATTTTTGAGTATACCATGTATCATCGATGTTTAAAGACAATGTGCGAAATTTGGTTATTAGAAATTGACCTCGCTCAGTCTGAAAGCTCCCTCATCTTAAAATGTAATCTTCCAGATTAAAATGTGTTGGTCAATATCAAATTCTCGGGGGGGGGGGGCAGAACAAGTAATAATGAAAAGAATAATATTAATATAAAAATAATTGAAATTAAAACGTTGCTTATTTGAATTGCCGCATTCAAAATAAGCGTGATGAGTGAACGCAACATCCCTGAAACGTGACCACCGGGTTTGATGAGGTTCTCAACCGTGGATTTCGTTGAGTGTTTACAGAGGACAAGAGGGTGAAGAGTTACGAATTAACTATTCTTCAAAATAAATGAGGAGCTTTGCCCTTAATTTGAAATCAGAAACTGTCAGGTAATGACGCCATGTGCTGTATCAAAGTAGACGAGTTCGTACGAGGTTATTTCGTGCATTTTGAAAGGATTTAGTTACTGCGCTTCATTATTATACAGGTAGCATTTTGAGTATAAATACCAGCTTACTTGGAATGCGCGATTCCCGACACGAGATGCTGCGCTTCATTATTATACAGATAGCGTTTTGAGTATAAGTGCCAGCTTACTTGGAATGCGCGATTCCCGACAGGAGATGCTGCGCTTCATTATTATACAGATAGCGTTTTGAGTATAATGCCAGCTTACTTGGAATGCGCGATTCCCGACAGGAGATGCTGCGCTTCATTATTATACAGATAGCGTTTTGAGTATAATGCCAGCTTACTTGGAATGCGCGATTCCCGACAGGAGATGCTGCGCTTCATTATTATACAGATAGCGTTTTGAGTATAAGTGCCAGCTTACTTGGAATGCGCGATTCCCGACAGGAGATGCTGCGCTTCATAATTATACAGATAGCATTTTGAGTATAAACGCCAGCTTACTTGGATTGCGTAATTCCCGACAGTAGATGCTGTGCTTTAATTATTATACAAGTACCATTTTGAATATAGACACCAGCTTACTTGAAATGCGCAATTCCGGACAGGAGAATGCTGACAAATCCTGTGTTTTTTTAGATAAATAATTTCATTTGAATTCACTTCATATCATATCATTTCACAAATGAGATTTTTCTCTCTTTTTTCGGTTCAATTAATATTTTATCTAACATTAACCATTTAATAAAACCTTTCATAACTGTTAAACGTTAAATGCTTTTTTGTGATATTATTTTTCCCCAAACCTACGCAAGTTTTTGTCATTTTCTACACGGAACGGGTGTCTTATTCGCTGTCGTCATACCTCGAAACGTGAATAACAACTGTTCTTATAATTGTTTAAACAACGATTCACACGTTCGGACAATCTCTTTATGCTTCATCATAATAAGGTAACTGTAAAAAATCATGCGTTTCGCTCATCTTAAAAACTATATTTTGTCTGGTAAGCCATAGCAAATGTAGATCACGCCTTTTTAATTCCGGACACAGATCAGCGAGATTTGCTCATTCCCTCATCGGAATCAATGTACAATTTATTTTAATACACCATGAAGCACTGTAAATACAATAGGGAATAAAATGATGTTTGTTCATTCGCTGTCATAACATTCACCACATACACATTTTAGTCACGTGTTATTCCAGGTTAATTTCACATTGATCATGATGCACGCCCATCTGTGGCATGGATTCGGACCCAGAGGCTGCAACACATTAAATAGTGAGAAAAACATGCGCCGAGCCTCGTGAGTTAATTGTAAACACGCAACTTGTTATGTACATCAAAGATTTATAGTTCGTGGTTTTGAGAGATTGTTGAAAAGGGGTCCATTATGGTGCCCCTGTGGTTGTTGACTTTCAACTTGGAGCATTCTGGGCAGACTAGGCCTCTAAAAATGTGTTACTTTGCAGATATGCGTAGAGCCTTTTTTCCTAGATGGAGTCTGGCCAGTTTATTGTTCAATGGTGTAACTAAAAAAATTCTACGACCAAAGTGCTTAACATTGAAATGAGAAAAAAAAAGTTTAGGTGTCAGCAAATGTATTTGATTTGATTTCTGGGGGCTACGATATTTTGTAAATGTTTTTACAATATTTTGTGTGTGAATATTTAGCATATTATAGCATTTGTTACTTATGGGGGAGGTTATTTAGTGTGGTGCATCCCGAATAAGTTGAACATCTCCCATCATGCCCTGCGTTGGAAAAATCCTGCAGTGTTTGAGGTATCTCCCTATTTAAAAAGGGTAGGCATAATAATAGGCGTTCTGCAATGTTTTGACTCGGTTTGACTCAGTTTGACTCAGTGTAAACTCAGTCTGGCTCAGTTTTGCTCAGTCTGACTGATTCTAACTCAGTGTGACTCAGTCTGAAATTTTCTGACTTTTCCCAAAATATATCTACAATCATAATGGCAAAAAATAATTGATACTGGGGATTAGCTGTTGCCATGGCAACCATTTGTTTTACCTTGGTTTACACGATTTTACAGTTTTTAGTGATTTTTTTAAAAACTTTTTGAGCATATTTTCCACTTATTTTTGATTTCTTTGCCAGAGAAGTGATTGTGATGGGTCTCGTGATAGTCTGAAATGGTTTTGGGAATTCAAAATGGCCGCCATTTTGGGCGGCCATCTTGGATTTTGTGTTTTCAGCCTGTAATTAGGGGGTCAAATTATATCAATTTTTGTAACAAAAGAATATTTTCAACATGCTAATTTATTACTAATATATTTTTCCCCAAAATGGGATAAATTAATGGAATGTAACGCACCCAAAGGTGACTCCAGTAACCAAATTAGGTTCAAATTATATTGATCTTGCCAAGTTTCAAAACATTCAGACGAAAAATACAGAATTAATGGGGAAAAGACGATTTTTGACCAAAAATGGGCAAAAAACGCCCTCTAGTGACGATTTTGGGAAATGTTTTGACGTCATCATGTAGAACTTGGTGAAATGAACATTTGTGGCAAGATTCATCAAAATCGGTCAACTACTTTGGAAAATACGGAGGGGGGGGGCACTATGTGTTAACCCGGTCCCCGTACATCTAAAAAAAAAAAAAAAAAAAAAAAAGCCCGGTCCTGATAGGGTTTTCAGTTCACTGTCGCGATAGAAATCAAATTGTGAAATAACTCCCTTTGTATAGTTGTGACGCTGCAATTACAATCTTCAACGAGAGGCACCTGTTTCGACCCAGTGCGCCTGCGCGTGCGAGCTAACTCACACTAGTACGCGTTTTTCATAAGTAAAAGGGCTGATTTAGGAATTTTCAAGCGACTCTGCATCGGAACTTTCATCATAGTTATCTTATAAACCAATTTGTAATGCAGCAGCATATGTGTCTATACATAATTACATGCTGACATGGTCGAAGCCATGTTGATAAATAAACAGGCAAGCCAGGCCAGACTCTGTTGTTTTGCATTACCCTTAACAAATCACAAGCAACCAACTATCGTAAGCATGTGTTTAACTTTGGTAAATTGAAAATTAATGTTCACAGATTTACACACGCACTCATGGTATACAGATGGTCATGGTGGAAAATGTCCCATGTTACTATTAAGTTTTGCCTGAAAGGAATAAAACGATAAATAGGGCCGCTGATCTCGCAAGTCCGAAATCCGATGTTTGAAACTGTGAATTGTTTTGTTCTTCTCACTATTTTCTCGCGACTCTGTTGACTGATTGAGCTTCAACTTGCACACGTTTGTTACTTTATGTGTATTTGGGTCACACAAAGTGTGGATATTTTTCTTTAACAATGACCAAAGTTAGTTGCGTATTACAAAAGAAGTCTTTAATTATAGTGACAAACTCTGCATCTACGACAATAATCGGAAAATGTGATTTACCTAGCCAGGTATGTACAGACACTTAAGGCATTAACATTTCACACAGCTTCCAAAATTCCTTTGCAAAAGAACATTTTAGTTTAACTTCCATTTCTGACTTTCGACCATTTAAAAGAAAAGAAGAAGAAAAAAAAGGAAACAAACAAATAATAATAATACGAAATAAAATAACAATAAAGGTTGGGGTTGCTATGTATAATACAACAATAATCCATCCACCAGCGGAATATTCACGTCTGTGTTTAAAACAAAAAAATGCATCAGGCTGAACATCCCTAAACGCTTCCAACATAGTAGTTTTGTTTGACATTTAAGTCTTAATCTTGAATTACTGCAACTGTCAACAAGGCTACTCAATGTCACTGTCAGACCAGAAAAGCTAGAAATGAGAAATGTCAAAGCTTAATCCAAACCTCAAGTGAAAATGAGTGACATTTAATATATATATATATATTTCTTTATATTAACATTCAAGTTTACCGCCGGGAAAACCTTGACAAAAATAGTGGACAACGACGGCTCATCAGAGAAATGTGTTTGTTTTCTCATTGATTATTGCTTTATTGCTTTATTTTAAAACTGGGGTAGAATTTTCCCGTGTCTGCAGTTGCACTGTTTTGTGTAGTAAAGCTAATAGAACAACCGCAAACTCGTTTTTTTCTCTAGTTACAGACTAGTGTTGATACAAGCCTTATCTTATCATCAATATGTACTTGAACTAAAACAGTTACATTATCTTTTGAACCCTTTTTGCTTGCATGCACGATTGCAAATAACTTTTGTTTTCTTGGAACATGTATTTCCAACAATTTGTGCTATAATTACAATCAGATGTGGATATTTTGATTGAAAGAGTGTCATTCTCGCCGTTGTGGGAGCACTCTTCAGGTGACCCCTGCAATAGAGAGGTTTCACGTGACGTCACCAGAGCCCTTTTTCTAATGCCCTGTGTACAAACAGACGCTGGAACTCATTCAGCATGCCACGCGCCATCCATTGAGTTTGTACATGGCCGTACCCAGCATGGCTGCGAAACGAACTTTTCCCGGGGCCATGCAACCTCTCTATACAAACCGAGTGTATACGTCTGAAACCAGCGTTGTCGTGTGCCCAGAAGGTAAAGCGATACGCTCTTCTTCCACGCAAAGCACTTTTTGTCACGGAGTAACAGAAGGTCGGCAGCAATGCAACTGCCCCATACCAAAAACACTATGGCATTACTGTTACATTCTTGTTGCTAGAATTACCCTTAAAGACATGTTTTCCCATTCCCGCGCAGAATTAAACTTCCTATAATAACTTATGACTGGCAGAAAACAGATCAAACTTTCACGCTCTTGCACATTGATTGCTCACACCCTTTCTCCGGTCAAACTTGTGTTACGTCCATCTTCCGGGCAGGATGTGAAGTGGTCAGTGTTGCAGACGTAAGGTGAACCAGGCAGACTTGTGTATTTCTGACTAATCTCCCTCTTTATCATAATAGTCGGCAAAGCATCCTTACGGAAACATCACACCAACTTGTAGGAGCTAGTTGCAGCTACTAACCACTCCAGAAACACTGGTGCAAACCACTTTTCTTTGCGATAAGTATGTCTAGGTTCGTTTACGTGCGTTGATAGATATCGATACAACACACGGGATCTACGGCTTTACATCCCATCTGACGGAGGAAGCAATAATGGTTAAGTGTCTTGCTTAAGGACACAAGTGTCAAGACATGAACTGGAACCCACACTCTGGATCCCAGAAAAAAAAAACTTGAGTCCGGTGTTCTTAAGAGGGAGAAAGAGCCAATTAGAGGGAGAAAGTACAAATGTAATAATATGTTTGAAGCACAATTCATACTAGTATATCCAATAGTATGTATTAGGGTGGATGGTCTACTGCTACCATGCGTCATCATTAATGTCTCTAAAGACCGTTCCCTATAAGACGCCATCTTTACGAGCTACTTTTTCAATTCAATTCAATATTACATTTATTTCCATACTCACATCAAAACACATTATCCGATTGTTAAATAACAACATTTATAAGCAAATTAAGGGCATGAACATACAAAGTTTGTGGCTTTTGGTTGAGTCAAGCGTTCTAACTTTTCTGCGCAGAAAAGTGGTTCACCAACCAATCATGCAATGAAATTGAAAGAACTCCCGCGTGCCGTACCCGGTAGTCAAGCATAATGCATGGGCTTACTTATGCGTTTAAAAAATGGTTGTCATTGCCCGGATAATGATGACCGATTTCGCTGTGTGACGTCGTGGGAACTACATAATTTCTAGTTATGAAAAAATGTTACCCCACAATTCTCATTTAAGACTCAAAAACCATGGCAAACGTCTTCAACGTGTTCAAACGTCTTCAACGTGTTCAATAAAACCATTTTCAGTCCTACATTAATCATACACAAACATGTTCCCTGTCCTCCACCCACATTGAACGGAATGAAAGCTAAGTACGGTACTGTACGGTACTGTACATGTAGAACCTGCAATTCTACTTTCAACAGTTGCTCAGCATAGCTTTTTGCGCGATAGTCGGGCAATGACCAGACAAATAATTGTGCCCGGGAAAATATCTCTGCAAATAGATAGAAGGAGAGTTGTTGAAACGTTGAGTAAACACAGACAGGAATACATATAAAACAACTTGTTTAAATGTCAGCCCTGATATGGGACAGGACGGGGTGGGTGGGTGGGGGGGGGGGGGGGTTCAGCAAAAGTGATCTGCCCTCAGGAGTTCACTTGAGAAGCGAAGACACTGCTTTTGATTTTTCCACCATATGGTTCTGATCTCAAGTAGTATCTACAGGAAAGACAGTGTATTAATCCGTATGGAAATTTTGCAGCTGGTCTAGAAATGGACTAGCCTGTGTATTGTTATTATTTCCTCAAGTATTTGATTGCTATAACATTTACCTTCCCATGTTATTTTGCATCGTATCCTCGCAAATTTGAAGTTTTTAAATGAACATGAACATAATATATAAAGAGTTGCTCGTAGCCAAAGTCGCTTGATTCGGACGAGGCTTAATGTTGTATAGCATTTATTTATCTTATCGTGTTGTTTTTTTAACCAGAATACCATTGGTAAATCTGATGCATTGGTCTTACTTTTGTGACAAGTGTACAAAATCCCCCGCGTAAATTCTTCGGCACTTAATCGAGACGTAATACATTCTTCTTGTGTGTACCGCCCCCAACGTAATATTTTTGCGGGCTTCGTCATTCCAATATCTGATTCCGAAGACATCTTACCTACATGTTGTCTTCTCAATTTTCAGGTAATTGATATTTTATGTTACTTTTATTCTTAATTAAGTTTACTAGAATATTTGATAAACGCAATTTAATCTTGAATCAATCACTTGTGCTCTCTACCTTATTTAAAGACTAATTTTGTAGCTTTTCTGATTAGCCCCAAGTCATTTTGAGAAGATGATCCACATAATCACTCCTGCGTAACGTTAGACTCTTTAAGTCTAAACTCCGATATTCTTACTTTTGATTTAGATATCTTGATATAATAATAGTTGGTTTAAAAATATAATTTGCCTTTGTTGAATTGCTCTGCGTTTGTATCCAGTAAGAATTCATATATGGCGGCGCCCATACGTAGACGCCAACATGGCGCCGTCGACATATATTGTAAACATTGTAGCGATCCTTCTTTAATTATTGTTTTTTTCTTTTATCGATTAATGCTTTCTAGTAGATTCCAATTTCTGATTCCAAAGACTCCTTACCTTCATGTTCTTCAAACATGTCGTGTCTTTTGCATTTGCAGAAATAAACCTCAGAACAAAGAAAGAAAAATATTCACCGTTTCCCATTATTGATCCCTTGGTACCCGTCACACTTTGATTCATACATGACAAAATTGAACCTGTGAAAATTTGGGCTCAATCCGTCGTCTGAGTAAGGAGAAAAATACAGTGAAAAAACGTGCACACATTCCAGCATGTGAACACGTTGTCCTTGATTTCGATTGTTACAACCGAAATTAAAGTCAGGGACTTTAAATGCTATTTTCTTGACTTTGACATGCAGGCCCTATTTCAGACAGAACTATTTCTATGGAAGATTGGTACTGGCATGAACTTCGTAACCAGTGAGCTTTCAGACTGAACCTAATTATTATATCTTTCTGGTAATGAAACCAAGGGACCCTCAAGAGTGACTTGCACTGTGACCCGTAGGCCCGAAGATAACTTGTGTAGAGAAGATGTTCAAGAAATGATAGTTTTAGATGTGGGAGGAAAAACCACTCAATAAGGAAGGGGCTGCAAACCCAATCCACATGCAAGGTTCCAGTCCTGGGATTAGAACCGGGGTCAGAGGTGAAAGGCAGGTAAAGTAACCACTGAGCCAACCTAAATAATAAACAAAATACTTTTGGTGAAAACCAATTCTGTATTCAGCCTGAAAGTTTATCTTTATGAGATCATTTATTTGGCATTGTTTACTTATAGTTAGTTTACTTGGTGTACTCGGTCAGTAGGGTGGAGGATCCCCTTAATGCCACAGATATGTTTTAAAAAGCACAGCAACATGACCATGGGAAAATACTGCAGCACTATTCATACATAAACCTGCTAATGTTTACCCCATTCTATACGGTACTGCTTTAAACTCGGGAAAATGAACAATGTGCAGCAAAAACCAGTCAACTCAGTCACAGTGACGAACCAGATGTGGATTTTCTGCACCGATGTGTTCTTGTATGATAGGATCAAACGTACAGTTTCCTGTGCTTACATTGTACCTGCAGGAATTATTGGACATGTTTATTTTTTAGCACTTCAGGAGAAAGTCGTATAAGGAGAAAATGAGTCTACAAAACATTACGAGCAAGCTTGTTCAACATAGTTAAAACGGAAGCGTTCATACAGCGTCCTTCAAAATCAGTAGAGTTCGGAATGGCACGTCATCTTTTGAAGACCGATCTCTTTGAATCCCCGAATGCCCATAACTCTCCCCGTCTCTCTCGTCGAGGCCATGAAATGGTTAATGCAGGCGAAGATCACAGAGAGTCTGCCGTCGACTACAATTGTGTCTGTTCCCAGAGGATTAACCGTTCACGCCACGGACATTGTCTGTCATGTTAAAGCTCCACCTAATCCCCTCCACAATTAAAACCCTTCTCTACCCGAGTTCCCGTCATTTGGGATTACTCCGAAACAAAGATGAACCTCTCGCATTAAGAACATCTCTACAATCAGAGCGGCCGCCTTCAACCAAGTTATGCGGTAGGACAACATAAAGAAGACAAGTAGTTCAATTACTGTCAAGGACTTGTTCTGAAGTCTGGTTGAAATGAATTTTTGGACACTTTGAAAGCCGGCAATCTGTGGAGAGATTGATCGATGTACACCCGATTAATTCGGATTAAATATCAGGAGACTTAACAGAGATAAGTCCAAAACGATGGGTTTGGTGTAAATAGATTTATTCATTATGAGATACTAATTATTTTAAAAGTCTTGAGGGCTATACTATGGGTCTGCTGCCGTTTTGTTTCGGTTGAATAAGCTGTTTTCTCGAAAACTTTTGATAGGGTTTACTTGTGAGCATAAACAAGATTAACTTGTGAGGTTATAAAAATAATGGTCCAGCTGACAAAATATTGTCCCACCGTTGTTACCTGTTTCAAATGAAAGTAAACTGTGCAAGAAAATATTGAGTCACTATAAAGTGAAACAGCAAAATAACGAGTAAATTAGTGGCTCGAGAATTCTATAGAATCTGCCACACCTATAGGTGCCACACCTACCATGCCTTTCTCGGTATACTGCGAGTGCGATGGGCTGGCGATGAGATTTCAAGTCCCTTTAAATGCCCTTTAAAGCCCGCGCAACCACACACCACAGTTGGATGAAATAAATTGTATTTCGAAAGATACATATCCGAATTGGTAGGCCCAAGAACTGAATGGATACGTTTACCCTCACTCCTAATTAAACCATTTTATCAGTATCGAGAACATTTTTACGACACTTCAGTGCATGCCCAATCGATACTGTCACTTGAATTTGTATCAGATAGAAACAGTATAACATTAATATTGATAGCGTCGCAAAGACAAACACTTAGGAAATTGTATCACTGAAATCGGATAGTCTATTGGGGCCTGTGAGAAAAAAGTAATCGACGTATCGCTTTCTTCAATTTGTCATTTCGATCATGTTAAAATGTGTTTCAATTTTCAAATCGTGGTCTACTCGCTGAATGCAAGGTTATCTCTTTTGAAATGCTCGGTGGGAGTGGAACGGGGCGATGTCCTGAGCAACCCTTTACCTCCCTTTGCTCACCGTACGGTTATTGCATAACGTTCATTATGAACGTAGTCCTTCGCCGCCAGCGGGTGATCACTTCCAATTCAGTTAACCGCTAAACACGATAATTACACGAGCGTGGACATGATATTATAAGGTAACACGCGTAAAGTCTGATTGACGGGCCGCGATGTCTTTTCGCGTTGGCCATGAGTGCGTCCCTCTGTAACATTGTCGTGTCTCTTCGGGTGTTATGTGAAGCCAGTGAGGAGTGGATTTTATTTGTCTTTCGTTTGTCCTCTTTGTTGTCACGTCAGACTGATACACTGTGACATCCTGCGGGTCTACTCCTTCTTTCTTGTCTTCATCGTGGTCACGCCATCTGGGACCAAACTGTTGTCTCTTCATAAAACCAACGTAAACAGAGGCTTGCGGGTAAACTAAAATATCATTTTATTTTTGTCGTCGTGATTTAAGTATTTTATAGCCACAGAGAAAGGACCCACTCTGGGTTATTTCTCTATGGTATAACACTCTCGAAAAGATGATGTCATTTGGGTATCCACGAAGCAAAATCCGTACATACCTAACTATGATAATTTAAGCACAATCAGAAATAAAAAAGTAATAAATAAAGAATAAGAACATTCAAAACGAAAACTGCGTTGTCAATAGTCACTCCTCATCCAAATCTGAGTAGAGGCGCATTGATTTAATTCGAGTCTCCTTATACTAGAAAGTTAATTCAAAAGTGAAAAGTAGATTCGATCTTACCTCTGTTTTGTGTTAGTTCTTTCAGTAACCTAGACAGTGAATTGTGCAGTGATTGTGTGCCAGACAATTACTGTAAAAGTTACGGGTATTTTTTTGTTTTATATTTGTTATTATTTTGTTTAGCGTATCATAGGCATATACGTGAATCAACAATAAAACCGCACATTCCATAAAGGAATACCATTAATATGGTGTACATATTTTACGTAAATTGTTTGGCGCCCATTCTTCTACATAGGTAAATCACCCTACATTTACCGGGAAATGTTTATGGTGTTATTTTTTTTATTTTATTTTTATTATTTTTATTTTTTTTATTTTTTAGAATACCCGTTTGTACATTATACCTCGAGCTTCCTGTATCCTTTGCTTCGAAGAGCCCCCTGTTTTCCTCCCCCAGGGTGCGAATGACAAATTCAATTGCGACCGTGAATGACAGCAAAATTTACAAAGGCAAATAAATGATTAATTTTTTGAGGGACAACATGCAATTACACTAAGGACCGCGAAAGGCGCCTGAAGATTTTTTTCTCTTTTTTTTTGACAAGAGTGTTCTATATTGTCTCTCATGCGGCTACGAACTCTCCAAGTAAAATGAATACTGGGAGCGTGTCACATTCGAACATAGTCACGCACGGAACAAAAATGGTCTCGGACGATTTGACATTATATATGAAAATATTTTATATATCACTTTAGGGTAAATGTTCATAGTTTCTTTTATTTGTCCCCCTTCCTTTTAAGAGCATAGCTTAGAAGAAAAGTAAATGCATTTCAGGCTACTGGTTCTCTGATCGCGTTCTTGTTCAACACTCATCCAGATTTTTTGTACACGGTGTATTGGAGGGCCCTTAACGCCGAACATATTTCGAAGTGTGGTGAGTGGTGATCTCCATAGTACCCTTCATCGAAGATGCGATCTCAAGATCCATTTCTACCGATCAATACAAGCCAACCCCGCCCCCCAAAAAAAAAAAAATAAATAAATAACGCCATTGCCAGTTTTAACAGACGACTGCAGATGTTTGTAGCTTGCCGGTCCTCTTTATTTGAGGATACGGTACATTTACTGTCGCGACGTTCTTGGTACAGTGTCTGGTTGTTATTTAATGCACGTCAGTGACGTTTCCGCTGAAATAACCCAACCTTTCCATGGAAGGACGTCTTTTTTGTTATGTCTGTCACGTTTGAGAGTTTCACGATTTTGCAAAAACAGATCACTGACTGCTTCGTCATCTCATGGACTCAATGGTACAAATAATCATGCCTGATTTAAAAGTCGGATTTACAGGTTCACATTAGAACCTTGGACAACATTCGCTTATCCTCCAGGTTGGGACTAATTTTCGTGACACCGTTTACCCCATAATTCTGCCCCGTAAGGCGCGTGAATCCATGAACCGTAAGCCCACAATTCCATGCTACGAACTGTCATGATATTTGGCCCAGGTTCGTGATTTTGTTTAAAAGCCTGCTCATAATTATCAGTACATTTGCAACAACTTTAGTATCCGGTCATTGACCGGAACACAGTGTCAACTAAGCCGGAGTCTGTCTTCTGAGTCGAGGGTCCGTTAACTTAACTGATACAAATGTCGCCTTTGAAGTCCCGGAATAAATTCAGGTTCAGTCAGTATCTGAGCAATTTTCAATATCGAAATAAATGTTGTTGTTTTTTATTCGTCAACTATGTAGGTAAACGTGTAACATCACCACGAGTCATACACAACCCCATTTTTAGTTGTATAGATACTTTTTTCCCAACAATATTAACACCATCCCACTGATATATCAGCATCTTGCAAAACAAATAATAATGAATAAATAAATAAATAAACAACAACAAAAAATATAAAAAAAAAACTAGACATGAATTTTTGTTCCAAGAACAAAAACTGGGTGTTCGGATAGAGTTGTTATTTGATGTAAAAAAAGTTAACACAACTAAAATAATTTGAAAATAGAAACATGAAATATTGCTTTATGAAATAATATCTGATTAGGACTTCAAGAACATCAGTCATGTTCCTACATTTATTTACCTTTAAATGAGGAGAACAATGAAGGACCTCCCCTAACGTTAGTTTTGGGTGAGAGAATCTTGTTCCTACATCTAACCATTTTTAAATGAGGAGCTACTTCCGGTTTGACCGGAATTAAAGGTCAAAGAGGTCAAGCAATGTACAACAGAGAAGGGCCTTCCTTAACCTTGGTAATTGGTGAAAGAATCATGTTCCTAGCTCTTAGCATTTTTTAATGAAGAACTACTTCCGGTTTGACCGGAATAGAGGTCACAAAGGTCATTTAATGTTTCACAAAGAAAGGCCTTCCCTTAGTTTGATATTTCTAGGAATAATCATGTTCCTACTTCTATTTACTTTTAAATGAGGGGCTACTTCCGGTTCGACCGGAAGTAGAGGTCAAAGGGGTCAAACAATGTGCAAGGGAATATGTCTTCCATATCCTTGGTAATGGTGAAAAAATCATGTTCCAAGCACTTAGCATTATTCTAATAAAGAGATATTTCCGGTTTGACCGGAAGTAGATGACACAGAGGTCACTCAATGGGTCACAAAGAAAGACCCTCCCTAACCTTTACATTTGTCGAAGAATTAAGTTCATATCTCAAACGGTTGATTTTTTGTTGATTTTTAAAGGTTTAAATAAGCTATGTGTAAAAGACTAACAAAGCGTGGAGTGCGTGCCTTGAGAAGAGACTATGAACAACGTGCGCTTTATTGTATCATACAGTAGCACATGTACATGTACAGTTTCAACGTAACTTAGCCACACACGCACACACCCACCCGGACGTGTACATGTATAATGGCATTGGATTGTTGTATAGCATTGCCGATCACGCTTGAACGCACATGCACAAAAGAATGCGTTAAATGTCCGTTTTGAACCGCAAGTATAGGTCAAAATGGTGTGACCTCAATGCAAAAGTTGGAGAGGACTAAATTCTCTACAATCTGATGTAAGATTTGTGATCATGTGATATATACGTCAAAAAATACGAATTTTTGAAGTTTTCAATTTCCGGTTTGACCCGGAAGACAAGGTCAAATTGGGGTCATGTCTGTGGAGTGATTACGTAGTTTTGGATGACCTTTCCGATGATGTATAGATTGTAAAAATCCATTGTGTACTTTAAGAGTTATGATTTTTTGAAATAATAAACTTTGATTTAATGTAATTCGACACCGGATGACGTCATCATGACATCACTCAAATGGTTTCGTGTCCTAATGAGTATCTAACTATGTGTGAAGTTTCAAGTTCATACAAGCTTAGGAAGTGTGCTTCTGTTAGCGGACAATCTTCAGGCATAAGAAGAAGAAGAAGAAGAAGAAGAAGAAGAAGAAGAAGAAGAAGAAGAAGAAGAAGAAGAAGAAGAAGAAGAAGAAGAAGAAGAAGAAGAAGGAGAAGTAAAAAAAAAAAAAAAAACCGAACAAAAACAGAGGGTCTTCGGACTTGTGTCCGAACACCCAATAAAAAATGTGAGGTAAAACCTCGAGCAATAATTAGTACATTTCCGACTGTAGAATCATGAAACCGGCCTCTCTTTCTGGATCATCACACTTTTACATCCTGGCGGTTGAATCTATGAACCGTTCATAACCTTCACTCATTTGCACTCGGCGACTGGATGAAAGACTATAGTCCTCAGGATATCATTGTGTACGCTACGCAGACTCGGGCCAATCACAATGACATGATCACTAGATTCTCATACTTAATATGTTGAGTTTGTGAATAATGGATGCAATTTTCTCACAGGACAGGATGCTGAAATTTGTTTTGACTGATATGTTTGCGCACAATCAACTTTTCAAACACTTCCTGGGGCGCTGTGTCTTGCAAAGGATAAGGCCTACCCACTTACAGAATTAATGTACCTTTTTTTTTATAAGCGATTAGATCATGCACTGCAGCGGCTATACTGCATCATTGTCACCAATGGAACAATGCCCAGTCTATCGTTCGTAACATTTATTTCAATGCTGTCATTTATTACAATATGCACAACAATGTAGAAATTTCACAAGTAGTACATTCGATAATGTTTGATACATTATGTACATAGCTGTTTTTTCGTTTTATAAAAGGCAGTAAATTAATGACAACATTTAGATGTTAGGTTAAGCGAAACGCGTTTGTGCCCTAACCTATGGAGATACAAACATACAGCCAAGGTAAACGTAACGTGGACGTAGGACAAATAAATCAGCCCAGACAAATGGCTATGTACGGCTTAAAAATCATAGTTTTGCAAATGTATGTAGTAGGTAAGAGATCTCGTACCTACAACTTAGATTTGCTAAAGTTTTATCTTTGAACGCGTCAGTTCTACGTTTCCATATTGTGGAAAACAGTTTATCTACAGACGCAAAAACGAACCAGAAATTGAAAAGATTGTTGAGTAATTTAACATTTACTGAAAACAACTTATTTTTGACGATTTTTTAAATTATTTTTTTAAGGAGTATCGTATTAACTAATCATACAAATTGAACCGATAAACTCGACTGCCAATAAGTATAATTGCCTCTTGCAAATACTTCAGTGCGTTTTGAAAAAGAAAAGAAATATATATGTATGTTTTTCCCTCGACAATTTAACTTCGCAAATGTGTGTCCATTGATGTTTGTGATTGAACTCTGACCCCTAAGATATGTTTGTTATTTTGTGAACAGCAAGGACATGATAAATGTATCTTTCCAAATCGAAACATTTTCAAATCACGCCACGAAGTTATCTGTTGGAGTCTCTCGAGCTAAACGAACTAGTCGAACAGAAGGTACGATACGTCGTATCGAGCATGGATAGAAAACGTGTCACCTTCTTTGGTACTCCTTAAAAGATAATAAAACAACATTGAACAGACATTGTGAGCTCATTGAACTCCATTACTTGCTCAACTACACTGGCCACCCATTGAGAAACATATCCAGTTTGACAACTCTTGTAAATGTTTTCAATTGCTTGAATGACATTGCTCCACCTTATCTCTCTGATATGTTTCATCTTCACCGAAGCAACCGTCAAGGACTCCGTTCTTCTTCCGATAGAACTCGGCTTACCACTCACAAGTCTAGATTATCGTATGGCAAACATGCCTTCTCACACTCTGCTGCTGAACCTTGAAACAGTCTCCCAATAATTATTGTCCGTGATTCTTCTTGTGTAGTAACATTTAAGAGTAAACTTAAGACTTATCTCTTTCCTAATGTGTAGATTTTAGATTTTGTTTTGGTTTTATTCTTGCCAGTTTTAACATGTTTCCCTTCTTTTGTTGTGCGCTTTGATCATGCTTTGGAAAAGCGCAATAAATGCATATTATTATTGCTGTTATGATTTATCATAAATCACAATATATATATTCACACACAAATCATTGTCAATTGATTGGTGGAACACGCGTCACGTGTCATCCTTCTGATTTGCCATTTATACTTCAGATTTCTTTTGTAATATTTAGTATCATATCATTATTATTATTTAATTTTTATTATTATTATTAGTTTTTTTGTTACCATGTATACTACCGCAACCCTCCAAAATGTAATATTGGAGTCCAGTATGGATAATTATCGGACGCTTCTCAGCGCCGTTTCCAAAGTAATCGTTCCCCGTCCATTTGTCCAAACGATGTGGTCGTGTCACGGCGGACAAGGCTGGCGTGTACATTGGGACGTCCACGTTGTTTAAAAGGGGTTTGTAGAATTGTCAGGGTGGGCTGGAAGAATGTTCGTGTCTATTTTGTGTTTAATGTGAACAAGAAACCAAACAACAAGGATCTATGTGCGAGTTAAATAAAACAAATATTGAATGTATTTCGTTCGTGTATTGTTGCATATTTAACCACTCTGTGAAGTATGGCTTTTCCATTTTACTTGGCTTCGCCTTGTGAAATGGAATAGTCCAGATTTCACCTAGTGATTGTGCAACAAAGCACTCCAATGCATTCAATATTTGTAAAGCATATTAAGCTATATTATGATCATAAGATATAACACCATAATGTTCGCAGGCTGTGCACGCTTTGCTCACAACGTTTTTTTTTTTCAATGTAAATTGGCCAGGACAACATACGTTGTTACGCCGTGTCTAGTCTGTATGATAAGTCTCTATTTTATAGAGAGAAATGATGTACAGTGAGTAGAAAGCAAGAGGCAAGAACTAGACCAATGAATATGATTAAAATCCTCGTTCTTTTCCGTTTATAGCTGATCGTAACTGTGCAGGAGCTCCCACGCATATCTTCACATTGGACCCCCTTTTTTTTGGTGTCCCCAGAACATGACCCCAGGTGATCAAGATCCCTATCAAATTATAAAATGATCTACGGGAAGATGGTTGTCGTGGGACTAAGCCTGAAACGCGTGAGGTGACATGGAAATGAATGAAGGGCTATCAGGTTGAGGGGTCCCATATAATATGCCATGTACGCCAGCAAGCTATTCCCTTAAGTGTAATATATCATAGTTTTTATTCATAGATACGTGAAAAATTTCTCCGGAGGGGTAGGTTTTTGCTCAGTAACACGGAACCATTTTTTTTATTTTGGGGGTCTTGCTTATTTCATTGGCCAAAGCTGCCTAAAAAAAAGGAAAGATACCTAGTCAAGCAACAGAGTAACGACTATCGCAACGTGCAATAGTTTTATTTTTTCAATTGTCGTGCTGTACAAATAAATTAAGGGCCGTGATTCGTGGCAACAGGCTATCCGCTTCGGGGGATGCATTTCCCATGTTGGCGTTACCTTATCAGGAATTAGATTATGAGATGTAACAAAATAATACCTTGTCAGCTTTCACGATTGAAGTGTGAGTTATAATAAGTAATAATAACAATTTATTTGTTTATATAGCGCAAATTCCAAACAAGTTTCTTCAAATGCACACGAAAATATCTTAAACAGTACCAAGTACTCGAGAAAATTCATAAAAATATTGATAGAAAACAGAAAAAATACACAAAAACTAATGGTATTAGTCCCTCGTGTTAGCTGAATGTTGTCTTTCTCAACCTACCATGCTGCCCGTCCATTTTGCCTCCAGTACCCCCCTGACCCCCACCCCAACCCACCCAACCCCATCGTCAACTGATTTGACATATCGGACGGATTTATTGCAAACACGTTTACGTTTACGTTTAGCTTTTCTTAAACCTTGCCTGAGCTGTCCGTGCCAAGTAGTCGTTTATACAATTTGCAGATGAATAATGATGTAAAAGTAAACCTTGAAATATAATATTCGCAGTCTGAAAAATAAGCAGCTGCCACGTCAGCATCACCATCTTGATTAAACTGTAGTAAATGTGTAAGTTAGTGCCATTTGACTTTCATGTCGACCGAACTCTGACCCCTAAGAATAAGAGCATTGTGTCACGCGAGAACAGTACAATCCGTATACAACATGCATTAAGATGGCTAGCAACGAACACAACACGTGTAATAATAATTATAATAGTAATAACAACATTCCATTTCTACTCTGCGAAATCTACACTGCGGTAGTAGAATAGATAGTTTCAATAGAATAATCTACACAGTAGATATATGCACATGGCGTGACCGCAAACCAAATCTACATTGATATACCTCACCATGCAATGCCTCAAAACCCATATAGTAATCATATTAATAACAATAACAATAATAATCTTGAGCGACGAATCCCTCAAAAAGACGCCCAAGTAAAAATTAATTAACAAAATTGGACCAAACACGTTTTCAAACGAGCGGTGCTTTTTTCCTGTGTGTTTTTTTTAAATCAAAATCCTCTTTAATCTCAATATCATAACAATGTGCAGAACATTGCATCATGTTTGACATTTTGATATTTTGATACGGCTGGAATCACGGAGTTTCATCGCTACATTCCCAGGGGGACTGACGGGCTCGTGTCTGGCCCTTGGATACAGCCTGTTTTGAGCTTGATACTCATGGTTTATAAAGCTCCCAAGCCCTTTCCTTTCTTTTGTTGGTTACCTTAAAAACATGTTTTCAATATTTTGTTTTCGACCGAGAAGACTTTTTTATCGGCTTTGTGATTGCCCTTAGAGGAAAAAGGGAATACAGCTTAGAAAAAAATAATAATAAAAAACAACAACAACAACAACAAAACAACCCAACAAGCAAACAAACAAACAAACAAACAAACAAACAAACACACCAACAACCCAATAAACAGACAAACAAACAAACAAACAACCCAAAAAAAAAAAAAAAAAAAAAAAAAAAAACTAGACATAAGTTTTTGTGTGACATCACAAAAACAAGGTGTTCGGAATATGGTAGTTAAAGTTGTTATTTAATGTATCAACTTAAGTATCTAAAAATATGAACATAAAAACGTAAAATTGTGCTTTGAAATATATTTAATTTGCAGCAGAGGACCTTCATGTTCCTAGCTCTTACCATTTTTTTCCGGTTTGACCGGAAGTACAGGTACGCAATATGAAACAGAGAAGGACCTTACCAAACCTTGGTATTTTGTGAAAGAATCATGTTCCTACTTCTAACAACTTAAAAAAGTGAGGAGCTACTTTCGGCTTCACCGGAAGTAGAGGTCACAGAGGTCACGCAAAGTGCAACAGAGAAGGGTCATCCCTTACCTTGGTATTACGTGAAATAATCATGTTCCTAGCTCTAACCATTTTTAAATAAAGAGCTACTTCCGGTTTGACCGGAAGTAGAGGTCAGAACGGTCACGCAATGTAACAGAGAAGGATCCTCCCTAACCTTGGTATTTGGTGAAAGAATCATGTTCCTAGCTCTTACCATTTTTAAATAAAGAGCTACTTCCGGTTTGACCGGAAGTAGAGGTCACAAAGGTCACGCAATGTGCAACAGAGGAGGATCCTCCCTAACCTTGGTATTACGTGAAATAATCATGTTCCTAGCTCTAACCATTTTTAAATAAAGAGCTACTTCCGGTTTGACCGGAAGTAGAGGTCAGAACGGTCACGCAATGTAACAGAGAAGGATCCTCCCTAACCTTGGTATTTGGTGAAAGAATCATGTTCCTAGCTCTTACCATTTTTAAATAAAGAGCTACTTCCGGTTTGACCGGAAGTAGAGGTCAGAACGGTCACGCAATGTAACAGAGAAGGATCCTCCCTAACCTTGGTATTTGGTGAAAGAATCATGTTCCTAGCTCTTACCATTTTTAAATAAAGAGCTACTTCCGGTTTGACCGGAAGTAGAGGTCACAAAGGTCACGCAATGTGCAACAGAGGAGGATCCTCCCTAACCTTGGTATTTGGTGAAAGAATCATGTTCCTAGCTCTTACCATTTTTAAATAAAGAGCTACTTCCGGTTTGACCGGAAGTAGAGGTCACAAAGGTCACGCAATGTGCAACAGAGAAGGAACCTCCCTAACCTTGGTACTTGGTGAAAGAATTATGTTCCTACCTCTGACAACTTTTGAATGAGGAGCTACTTCCGGTTTTTTCGGAAGTAGAGGTCACACAGGTCACGCAATGTGCAACATAGAAGGACATTCCCTAACCTACAATCTGATGTAAGATTTGTGATTATATAATAAAAACTTCTTAAATTATGAATTTTTGAATATTTGAACTTCCGGTTTGAACCGGAAGACAAGGTCACATTGGGGTCATGTCTGTAGGGCGATTACGCAGGTTTGGATGACCTTTCAGATGATGTATAGATTGTAAAAATCCATTGTGTACTTGAGTTATGATTTTTTGAAATAATAAACTTTGATTTAATAAAAATGAATGTGAAAATATTTAAAAAGAGCTTTATCATATGTATTTCATGGGGACTTCCGGTTTGGGCTGGAAGCGAGGTCAACTCAGGTCACTAAGAATGATAAAGAACCGCATACATTTATTGTAACTCGACTCCTGGAGGAAAAACAAGTTACCTTTTTGATTTTAACTGCCAGGAAAAACAATGTTTTCGTGCTTTCCAAAGTGTTCCTTTTCCACGCAGTGCAATTGGCTCCCGCCAGGTTGTTTGTTCAAAATACTATTCATATTGCTTTTTATCAAAACATTAACCCTTGCTGCCCTCTGTTTTGTTCGGCATCTATGCGGTGTCAATAAAAAAAAAGTGTGTGTTGCTAGTGAACGTTGATGGCGCTATATCAAATTAACGGTCTCATTCTGTACAGTCAATCTGACATTTGACAGATTCAAATTCCGAGCTCATTATCTGTATTAAAAAGTTCCAAAGTTTTATAAAAATTACCCCACTTTGATAAACATCACAAACACAAGTGTGCACAGCTAAAGAAATACACGGACATTTTGAAAAGCGATGACTTTACTTTTTAATTTTCATTTTTGAACAGTTTTACTCAGCGTATCCCGACAACAACTCTCGCGGGGGTAAAGAGCCTCTGGCCCCGCTGTTGCACACTTGTGACTCTCGTACGTAAACACGTACGTGATCGGTATATAGAACGAAAGACGATCATTTTGTCAATTGCATTTTCTCCACCATTATACATCAAACAACTCACGTGAGCATGTGATCGTCTCAGTAACGTCTCCTCTTCCTCTCCCTGTCACAATTAAGCCACCAGAATGACATAAAAGGAAACATTTCCACACTGAACTTGGCATCACTTAACAGTTTTTCTTTGCGTCGCCATTATTACACACACACACACACACAGAACTTAACAACACACCGCAAAGTTCGATGAACTGTGACAAGACCTGACTTGTTGCGTGTATGTATATACACTGCATGCTGTAAAAGCCTATAGTGCACACGCACGAGGTGCAATACAGTAAGGTAACTGTACAGACTCTATCGGCGATCGCGCTAAAAACGGCACTTTTCACCTTAATATAACTTCGTTATGCAACGGCCAATTTTGTTCAAATTTCACAATCAGGCTTTTATAGTCGTTATCTAGTACTAAAAAATTCAACATGTAGTTTGCTCAAACAAAATTCGAAATAAAAAAAAAACTTATTTTTAAACTCGTCGTCGTATCAAACTGTAACATTTGATGACGTCATCAATGTAATATTTTCAAAGGTCATAAACTACATTTTATTTCGTACACTGAAACCATGTCCAAATTCTGTTTCATATTGACTCCACAGCTAAAATTGTGACTTTTTAAGCATTTTTTGCTTCAACTTCCGGTTTGAACCGGAAGACAAGGTCAAATTGGGGTCATCTCTGTGAGACATTCAATTATTTTTTAAAGACCTTTCCGATGATGTATAGATTGTAAAATTCCATTGTGTACTTCAGGAGTTATGATTTTTTGAAATAATAAACTTTGATTTAACGTAATTCGACACCCGATGACGTCATCATGACGTCACTCAAACGGTTTCATGTCCTAATAAATACCTAACTATGTGTGAAGTTTCAAGTTCATACAAGCTTAGAAAGTATGCTTTTGTTAGCGGACAATCGACAGGCATAAGAAGAAGAAGAAGAAGAAGAAGAAGTAAAAAAAACTAGAAATGAGTTTTTGTGGCATCACAAAAACTAGGTGTTCGGAGTGTGATGTATTAAAAATTATTTTATGTGTTAAAAGTTAAATGAATTAAAAGTTAATCCAACTGATATAAGAAAATATGAAGAAATACGTTAAATTGAGCTTTATAATACAATATTTAATTTGAACATCCGGTTTGGACAGGAATTTCTAATCACTTTTAAATGAGGAGGTACTTCCAGTTTGACCGGAAGTAGAGTTCAGAGAGGTCACGCAATGTGTAACAAAGAAGGACCTTCCCTAACTTTGGTATTTGGTGAAAGAATCATGTTCCTAGCTCTTACCATGTATTAATGAGGAGCTACTTCCGGTTTGATCTTAAGTAGAGGTCACAGAGGTCACCCAATGTGCAACAGAGAAGGACCCTCCCTAACCTTGGTATGTGGTGAAAGAATCATGTTCCTAGCTCTCACCATTTTTAAATAAAGAGCTACTTCCGGTTTGACCGGAAGTAGATGTCACAAAGGTCAATTAATAATTCACAAATGAAGTCTTTCCCTAACCTTGACATTTCTCAAAACAATCATGTTCCTAACTTTAACCACTATTACATGAAGAGCTACTTCCGGTTTGACCGGAAGTAGAGGTCATAGAGGTCATAGAGGTCATAGAGGTCACACGATTTGCAACAGAGAATGACCTTTCCTAACCTTGCTATTTGGTGAAGGAATCATGTTCCTAGTTCTTAGCAATTTTAAATAAAGAGCTACTTCCGGTTTGACCAGAAGTAGATGTCACAGAGGTCACTTATTGTGTCATAAAGAAAGACCCTCCCTTACTTTGACATTTGTCAAAAAAATAAAGTTCATCTCTCAAACGGTTGATTTTTTTTTAATTTTTAAAGTTTTAAATAAGCCCTGCATTAAAGACTAACAAAGCTCGTTTTATACTGACCAAAGAACTTAAAAATAACAGCTTTATAACAATTGTTTCCTTCAACTTCCGGTTTGAACCGCAATACAAGGTCAAATTGGGGTCATTTCTTTGAGACATTTAAATTGTTTCCAAAAGACCTTTGCGATGATTTGTAGATTGTAAAAATCCATTGTGCACTTCAGGAGTTCTGATTTAATTAATAAACTTAGATTTATTGTAACTCAACATCTGATGACGTCATGATGACGTCATCGTTTTATTTCGCGTCTTCATATTGAGGTTCAAGTATATGCACAGTTTCAAGGTTCAGTTTAATTTCAATTTTGAGTTATTTATTTGAAGAAAATTTTGGAGGAATTAACATTTAAAGCAACATAATGGTCTCTATGAGACACCGTATAACACATGGTTTTGATTTTGTTTGATATATTGAAAGTGAAATCAAATAAAACCTTTAAATATGAATATGAAAATAATTAAAAAGAGTTTTATCATATGTATTTCATGGGGACTTCCGGTTTGGGCAGGAAGCGAGGTCAACTCAAGTCACTAAGAATTATAAAGAACCGCATACATTTATTGTAACTCGACTCCTGGAGGAAAAACAAGTTACCTTTTTGGTTTTTACTACCAGGAAAAACAATGTTTTCGTGCTTTCCAAAGTGTTCCTTTTCCACGCAGTGCAATCGGCTGCCGCCAGGTTGTGTGTTCAAAATAGTATTCATATTGCCTTTTATCAAAACATTAACCCTTGCTGCCCTCCGTTTTGTTCGGCATCTACAATGTAAGCGGTGTCAATAAAATACAGTGTGTATCGCTAGTAAACGTTGGTGGCGCTATATCAAATTAACGGTCTTATTTTGTAACATCACGAACACTGGTGTACTGTACAGTCAATCTGACAATTGACAGATTCAAATTCCGAGCTCATTATCTGTATTAAAAAGTTCCAAAGTTTTATAAAAACTACCCCACTTTGATAAACATCACAAACACAAGTGTGCACGGCTAAAGAAATACACGGACATTTTGAAAAGTGATGACTTTACTTTTTAATTTTCATTTTTGAACAGTTTTACTCAGCGTATCCCGACAACAACTCTCGCGGGGGTAAAGTGCCTCTGGCCCCGCTGTTGCACACTTGTGACTCTCGTACGTAAGCACGTACGTGATCGGTATATACAGGACGAAAGACGATCATTTTGTCAATTGCATTTTCTCCACCATTATACATCAAACAACTCACGTGAGCATGTGATCGTCTCAGTAAAGTCTCCTCTTCCTCTCCCTGTCACAATTAAGCCACCAGAATGACATAAAGGGAAACATTTCCACACTGAACTTGGCATGACTTAACAGTTTTTCTTTGCGTCGCCATTATTACACACACACATAACTTAACAACACACCGCAAAGTTCGATGAACTGTGACAAGACCTGACTTGTTGCGTGTTATGTATATACATGTACACAGCATGCAGTAAGAGTGCACACGCACGGGGTGCAATACAGTAAGGTAACTGTACAGACTCTATCGGCGATCGCGCTAAAAACGGCACTTTTCACCTTAATATAACTTCGTTATGCAACGGCCAATTTTGTTGAAATTTCACAATTAGGCTTTTATAGTCGTTATCTATTACTAAAAAATTCAACATGTAGTTTGCTCCAAAAAAAAATTGAAATAAAGAAAATTCTTATTTTTAAACTCGTCGTCGTAACAAACTGTAACATTTGATGACGTCATCAATGTAATATTTTCAAAGGTCATAAACTACATGTTATTTCGTACACTGAAACTATGTCCTAATTCTGTTTCATATTGACTCCACATCTTAAATTGTGACTTTTTAAGCATTTTTTGCTTCAACTTCCGGTTTGAACCGGAAGACAAGGTCAAATTGGGGTCATGTCTGTGAGGCGTTTACGCAAATTGGGATGACCTTTCCGATGATGTATAGATTGTAAAAATCCACTGTGTACTTTAGGAGTTATGATTTTTTGAAATAATAAACTTTGATTTAATGTAATTCGACACCTGATGACGTCATCATGACGTCACTCAAGCCCTGTCATGTCCTAGTCAAGTTCTAACTATGTGTGACGTTTGAAGTTTATATGAGCTTGGGAAGGGTGCATTTGTTAGCGGACAATCGACAGGCAGAAGAAGAAGAAGAAGAAGAAGTACCAAAAAAAAAAACCGAACAAAATCAAGAGGTGTTCCGGGCTAGTGCCCGAACACCTAAAAAAAAAAACCGTACAAAAACAATAGGTCTTCGGACTCAAGTCCCAACACCTAAAAAACAACAACAACAGCGTCAAAAGAAACATGACTAATAAAGGCAGCACAAACAACAGAGATAGCATTAGCGTCAGCAATGGCAGCTAGAACTGCGTCCACGACTGGAATATCAATGGCCGGCAGGCACGATCTCATGAACCTTTAAGACCAACAAGAATAAACTATTACCTTCAATAATGCAATGGTAACAGTTAAGTAAATCACAGAGAACAGCATCACCAACATCTCCGGTATAAACTGGAGCTTGCAGCAGCGACTGAAGCACAGAAGGCAGTTACCAAGTATTGGCTGTACGAGTTTGTACTATTATTATTTTTACTGGGGCCCTACTCGAGAAAACAAGAAGCAAGTAGAAAACAAAGAGCGAAAGGAGTTGATTCATTTATATACGAGGAATTAAAAGATTGGCTAGATTGGGCTACAACAGCATAATCAGGTAGTGAGTTCGCAAAAGGATGCGGGAACGGACCTCTGGGGTTGAGAGGTACGTGACTTTGGAATGACGACAGTACGTTTATAGAGCTGTAAGTGGAGACAGTTTTAGACTACCCAGAAGAGGAGACAGAGGAGAGCACTTCATTGTTTGGAAACAGTTTAATCCAGCAACTTTCCTGCGGCGGCTTAAAGGCTGAATACAAGGTCTGCATGGAGACTTGGTGGACTGGAAACTATGGCTTCGATTTTAGAATCTGTCAAGGAACCCCGGCTTAATAACCAGAAACACCATCCCCTGCAACAATAGCAACATCAGAAGAAGCATGAAATAACAACAGGTGTGGATTTCACAAAGCGCGGGGTCTAGTCTTATCTTGAGTTTAGACGAGTAAACAGTCCTAACTTTTGGTACTAGTCATAAGTTAGGACTAGTTTTGTGAAACCCACTGGTACGATAGGCTGTTCGCCAACAGCGAACAGGAACGATAAACGAGCAAATAATGCAGCATTATAGCAGCAGCATTAATAACAACTTGAACAACTTAAACATCCTCCATAATACTTAGGTTTCCTTTAATTTCACACCCTTCCACCCTCGCTCATCACTTGTTTTTTCCCAATCTCCCCAACGCCCTTCCCCAAATCTTCCCGTATTTTTTTTTTTTTTTTTTTTTTACTATTATTATTATTATTCAGACTGTCGTCCCATGAGCAGTTTCTGCTGTTTAAGTTTGTCTTTTTCGCCCGCAATCGTAGTGGAGTTGACAATCAAAAGCACTAGTCAACACGAAAACGCGGCCAAGTAAACACTATCCAGAAAAATTTCGCCATCCCAACATATTCTAGAACTTGCATTATTGCTGAGGAACAGGGTTGTGTATACTCTACAATTTGCATGTCAGACTGAGTGGGCCCGTAATAAAAGTAAGTAACAGTTGGATGACGGTTTGGCTGTTACATTAAACATACGGAGTTGGTAACCCTCGGAAATGAAATGTAAAGTTTAATCCATGAACTAATTGGTATGTACAAAGTTGGTTCTGATGCTGACATTCTCAGAAGTAGCTACTTCAATTCGTAATCTGTTGTTACCTTCTAGAAAACATTATGTTTAAATCCACTTTGAGCTTAGTCTGGGCTGACGTGAATGACAATTAGTGTTGTGACCCCCCGCCCCCCCCCCCCCCACGAACACTTTTTTTTTTTTTTTTGCTCGGGTTTACGAAGACACAGAATTATGAAACAGCGATTTTATAAACATAGATGCTAGGTACTTCTGTTGTATATAATCGAGGAAAAGATGAGGAAAGAAGGCATTGTGCCAGTACTGCGTCAATCGAAGTGTTACGCTGAAACCCGAATTCCCGAAGTGTCTTTTTCTGGCTCGTTAACAGAAAGAAAAAACTGCTGAACAATGTGTTCGTTTATTGCTGAATTTCTACTCCATTGTCGTCAGTCATTCCAAGGAGCTAGCGGAAAAGTACTGTCATAATTATATGTAGGAATGAGCCCTTAAAAAGTTCTCATTTAAACACAATAAAAACATAAAAGAAAGACAAAGTTATTTTTAGTATTCGCTGTTGTTGTTTTGTTTTTGTTGTTGTAGTAGTTCTTGTAGCAGTTGTTGTTGTTGTTGTTGTTGTTGTTGTTGTTGTTGTTGTTGTTGTTGTTGTTGTTGTTGTTGTTGTTGTTGTTGTTGTTGTTGTTGTTGTTGTTGTTGTTGTTGTTGTTGTTGTTGTCGTCGTCGTCGTCGTCGTCGTCGTCGTCGTCGTCGTCGTCGTTGTCGTTGTCGTTGTCGATGTCGTTGTTGTTGTTTGTAAGTCTTGCTATATGTAACTAACGTTCTTGAGATATTGTATACCGCATTTATACTTCTGGCTGGCAATTTCTAGTGTAAACAGTTGCGTATCCTCTTTGATGCGTAACATCCATGTTACAGTAATTGAATTCGTCGGAGTAACAGAATGCACTCACATGATTTAATTTGTAAGGTCAGATAAATATACATTTTGTGCTTCAAGCTACGGCGATACTGATTAATTCTGCATCCATTTTCTCCTCGGGCCCCTTCGACTTCCCCCTCTATGAATCTTTGCAGGAATCGGCTCCCTGTTATTTGCCGCACAGTTGGCTGACTATTCCCTTGTAGTTGTACGGCATCTTCTTTGCAATTCCCAGTTAAAATGGCATCACCTAGACGTCGTTCCTTGGCACAGTCTCACACTTGCACGACTTCTCGGCATTTCTCCACATAAGGTCCCTTTATGATCCATACGGTGGGGAGTTGCAAGGGCGTAAGACACAGGGCATTAACTTCTGACACTCGGGGGGGGGGGGGGGGGCACAACCTGATCAACTACCAGGAGGTCGTCTTGGTTACGTCACAAGGCTACCTGAGCCTGTCGGTCGCCCGCAGTGATAGGTATTAAATGAGATCTCTTTCCAGTCATCCAGATTACTTGCCTACATAAAGTCAATGCTGTTGTGAAGCTATAAGCATCTTCACTCTCATTTTTCTTTCCGCGTTCAGGTAGGGATATTTTTTGTATTTAATTTAATTTATTTTATTTATTACTTACAGATATGAAGATAACAAATTATTTTATTTCATCCTGGTGATTATTTTTGACCAATTTAATGTTCGCAATAACACATAAACCATTGTTGCTGTTGTAATGTGTACTCGATTTTATTGGTATCCTTAAAAACCTTATATACATGCCCGGTGATTTAGTCCAGAGGGTCCAAACACTCGTCATTTCGTGCACTATGCACCAGTTTTGTAAGATTCCAAGACGTAATGCATCGATAAGTAAATATTGTTTAGTAGTTTTATCGTTGTATTTCTTTTTCAACTGTCATCAGTTTAATTTGTTCAAATTGGTCTTTCGTTGGTTGATGACCGCACCTTTTACCGCACCCTTATCTCCTATTATTTCTCTGTCTGCCCGGTGGCCATGTCCCTATAAAGCGACTATCACCAAGGAACAAACTACGAGGCTCTCATACACACCTTCCCACGCACTGTCTCCCCCTGGACTTTTAACCGTTTCCGGCTTCGGCGCTACCTAAGAACCCCAACTCAAACGCAACATCAATAGTAGTCTTTATAATTATGTGGTCCCATCTCACTTCTGTTGACCCTATGCCTTGATTGCCCTCCTCGGAGTCTTGTGGTGGGCGACTTCCATATTATATTTCTTCTTCGGAAGTGTCCGGCAGGTTGAGTCAATCACATACACAGAGATACATTTGTTAATTGATCTTACCACCTGAAGATAGAATGATAGTCTCAAGTGTCACCGTACACGTTGCTTTTGTCGTTTTTTTTTTTTTTTTTTTTTTTTCTTCGGTTTTTCTTTGCTTCTGTCCGTTATAATAATAATAATTTCTTTTGGTGACTCGAATTCATTGTGTAATACATTTCTATTAGAAATATGATTAAAACAACAGCTGTCGTGAATTCTAAATTCCTAATTTGATCAAATGTAAATGCTTCCCATTGATAATTCAACAATTAAACCAATCAGCGCCGTATCAAATATACTGTAACATTTTGGGGGCATAAGGGGGTGAACAATTTTTTCTAGGGGGCACTTTTGGCCAATTAAAACAATTAAAACTTTAGTTTCAGTTTGTGTGTTTTCTAAACAAACCTCTTTCAGCGCTCCTGATATGCCGGTTGTTATTTTTTTATAACATAATCTGACGCACGGAGGTAAAACAAAAATGCATTGTCTGTGTGTAAACTAAACAAAAATAGTAAAAAAAAAACAACAACATTAAATTACTACATAAAAGCTTTAAAAATGTAACATTTTATTCTGGTAATCGTTAATCTCAAAATTCCAGATTTCAAATGGGTGTTATGGGGTGGGGTGGGGACCACGGACGTCAGTGGGGGTGGCACGTGCACCCCCCCCCCCCCTCCCGCCTTAGCTACGCCACTGTAATCAATGTTACTCTTTCAGAAGTTCAACTTTTGGAATCACTGTAATGTGTGCAGAGTTCTATGCTCCTGTTCGTGATCGCAAACCTAACGTCAGACTTTGTAGTTTCACCATAGGTTCGGCTCTGTAAAACCTCTTTAACGACTCGTCAGTCACGATGAAACCGGTGTGTGACGCTCCAGACTAATTTAAAAAGGGTATGCCTTTTTGAAAGTACCATTACCCGGCACAAACTCAAACCTGCTTGTACACGTATAATCATAATGTGTAACTTCTAATGCAGATATTTGTACTTTGCCACAAAAATGTCAAACATATTTGTTATGATTCACGACGAATCAAGCTTAGAGCGCCGGATATAATTATATTCTCATCTGAATAAAAATCGAACTCAAACGTATTACAATTATTAATCGCATTTCCATTGACTTGTTGGTCTAAACAATCTTCTATTCTTGGAGAAAAGATATTGACGTTTTGAGAAGTTTTTACCGAGGCGAATAAATGGGGCGCCGAGGTCCCCGAGAACAGCTTCTGTGAATATTTTGATTTTTTTTTTCCAAAGTGACCTGTTTACCTGTGTCAATAAGATGCCGAGTGCTGCAGGGAAATCACACCAAAATGGGTTTTTAAAGTCCCAGTTAATGTGTTGACATGAATTTTGCATCAATTTGGTTCTAATTGGTTCCCTCTACTGCATTTTAATTTTGAAATAGTCCTGCCGGACAACAGCCTCTTATAATTTGCAATAACTACATAAAAGTGTAGGCGTTTGCGGATATGCATTATTCACTTTTTTTTGTATCAATACCAGAAAGTAGGACGAGTAATGATCCCAATACTGTGCGACACCTTATGTAAATGTCGTCATTTTTCTTTTCCATTTTCTTGTCATGTGCACTGTGGCTTTGTCTTTTTGTCGTGTAATTGATTCATCCCAATAATACGCCCATGTAGAATGTCTCTGATTGTCTCAGATTTTGAAACATTGCTCTCAGGATTTGCTCAATACAACTCGACTGATTTTTATTATTTTGTTTAGGGGGAGGGGAGTTCTATCAATCATCCATCTAGATTGTTAAAAACACAAGTTGCTTTCAGTTCCTCCAAGGAGTTGGTCAGTTAACAGAAATAGATTTATTTCTATGGGGGTGCAATTAGACCTGAGTCGTTGACTGGACCGGAGGGTGTACTTGCCTTCAAGCAGGTTAACGAATGAAAGCATTATACAGAATACTGATAACGGTGGAACAATCTTAAAGGGACTGTAAACGGGTTGTCTAAAAGCTTGTATTCCTCCAGGCCTCAAAAAAGACATAGAAACATATGGTATAATTATTAATATTGCCTTAATGTAATAATAGTGCAGGTGCACTGTAAAAAGGGATTACCTACAACATTAGAATGTCAGACTTAACAGTATTCAAACTCAATCAGATTCATCTATTAAACAATCTCACTTTTGGTTTATACCCGATTGGGAAGGAACAGAATCCCAGCAGGATAATTATGATAACGATGTTGAAAACTCGCAATAACAATGCGTAACCATCGGATACTTATCGAATCGAAATAATGATTTAAAATATTGCATAATATCAATTACGGAAATGTGACGTCCTTTGGTGGAGCAAATGCTACGCCGCCCTCTCGTGTTAGCTTAAAATTATATTCCGTGACTTGAACTAGAATTGGCACTATAGGCTGCCACTTAAACTATTTGTATGAAAAAAAACCCTTAATCATAATATCATGGTATTCCAAAGACAAAGTTATATCGTTTGCTGAGTTACAGCCTATTTAATCTATTGACATTCAGATTAATAATTTAATGTTAAACAATGTAACTGACAACAAACTATAAAAAAGGGGTAGGGCGGGGGCGGGGGAGGGGGATACCCGACGGCCTCTTTCTGAACGGCTGTACCGTTTGTTGTCATCGGTCAATCTGGTCTCGATTGTCCACCATGTTCCAACGGTAGATAGAACCAAAAACATTGCACACAGTTTTGTGTGCTTGACAATTTCCTCTTTTCTGGTCATCTTAATAAGTTGCATGTTCAATTGCAGTCTTTAACAAAAACCTGAAAATTTCTTTGAAACGTCCTGATTTTACAAAGCAGTTGGATCTTTTATCTGATTCAATTCAGGCATCAATAATGATCTGCAGTATGGATGATACATTAGATAGTCACTAGTTTTAGAATCGAAATTTTGGATGGATGGATGTGGGTCAAAACAAAATCGAAACTGCTTAAACACTGGTCATTCTGAATGACCCCTCATTTTTTTTTTTTTTTTAATATATTGACGTTAAATTAAGTTGGTTGAATGTATTCAGGACGTCGCCCGGGAAACGAAGTAGACTCGTTTTCAAAGCATTTTTTGTCAAATATTTTATCCCTTTTAGTACGGCAGGTGGGTGATGGGATTGTGCCTTTGACGATACAAGCATGAAATGTGGCACGTAGTCAGAGTTTTTTCACAAGCAAGACATTAAATTACATGGCTATTGGAGACTTTTCCACTGAAAAAAACCCAACTATAAGTAAAATCACAGGTAATTTTTAGAATGTTCAAAAATGACTGCCATGGCGTGTTACTCCACCTACGTTTTTTTTTATTTTTTTTTTTTTATTATTATTTCAAAGTACACCTCTGCAATGACCCTATAGCTAAGCATCTTTCCCATGACATACTCTGATTGTGTGCCAAATTCCGTGCCTGTATTATCAAAGGCACAACAAGTACTTTTTGACTAGACTAATTTCTAGACTACAACGTGTGCTTGTTATGATAACTGGTTAAGATAATAATATTTTTAAACATGAATACATCATGACAACTTAAATTTTACTTCTTCCAGAGCTTTATTTCTCTATTCCTAAAAGGTGGAAAGGGAAGTGGTATTTTGACCAGTGCTTAAAATCGGAGTTCGAGTACGGATTATTTTTCAGTCGAGTAGCGCGTATGGACTTCGAGGGGGAGTGTTTTGCTAGCCGAGTACCAGTACTAGTACGAGTATACCAGTACGAGTACGAGTACCAGTACGAGTACGAGTACCAGTACGAGTACGAGTACCAGTACTAGTACGAGTACCAGTACAAGTACGAGTACCAGTACGAGTACGAGTACCAGTACGAGTACGAGTACCAGTACGAGTACGAGTACCATCGAAACGTTACTCGAGTAGTACTTGTGAGACTTCAATACTGCTTTTGACATTTCTTTGAGAGAACGTTTCTTTGAAGTCGTCAACATTAAACAAAGGCCACTTGTTTGTATGTAACTATTTCGGCAACTCTTTTCTACTTTGTCTCGGGTGTACATTTCAATTGACAACATGTTATAAGATTTTAAACCTTGACTAACTATTAAAGGTCCGGACAATTCCTCATTCGCTTATCGACATCTTGGCCTTTATAGGCATGGGCCCATTGGTGGCGCTGTGACATATTTCAGGGTAGACCGCACCTTAATAGGCTCTCATATATTAACCAAGGCTAAATGCTAAGTACTTAAAAATAAAGGTAAAATCATATATATCACATATATATTTAAAAGTCTTTCAGCCTCTTGAAATCAAATAGTGGTTGCATTTGCTGACAACAAAACTTCTTTTATCTTTTCAATTTTTAGTGGGTTGTTCTCATTCAAACCTTAATTACACACCCATGAACGAGTAAACTGGCCAGACTCCATTTTGGAAGAGGGGCACTACGCTTGTCAAAAAAATAGGACTATTTCCGAGGGCTAGTGTTCCCAAAACGCTCCAGGTTGAAAGTCAACATTGGACCATTTTTCTACAGTTCATAAAAGCCACTGACCTTCAAATATAAGGTTATCATAACAAGTTGTAGGTTTACATTATTTTTATTCCAGAGGCTCGGCGCATGATTTTTTTGTCTGTAGTTAGATAGTGCACTTAAAGATGTGAGCTCTTTTTTTTTTATCCATGTTGAGAGAAGGCGCCCTCTCTTGCTGGATTTGGACAGTGATTGGTTCTCTCATGGGACGGTTTTACATGTTACTTCTTTTTCTACAAACGCTATACAGCGTCCAAACATTTTGCCCCAAACCTGCTCTTGATACTCATACCATAATAAAAATGGACAAATTTACAATTTATTGTGTCTGACCGTTGTTTGGGTCAATCTTAGTTCGGGGGCATCGGCTGTCGATCTTAGAGGGACCCTCCAACATGCAGAGTTGAGTACCATCATGGATTGGCAAGTAATACTTCAACACAAAAACCAAGATTAAGTCAACAAAGTGGGAGAGTGGACAATGTAGAAGCTCGTCATGTAGAGATTTTTACCTTTCGGTAAATGCTGTCAGTACCTAATCTTGTACTGTGTGGATAAAAATTGACCCATTTCAACTGAAGTCATCATCAAAATAATCTTGGTCGCGCCATTTTGGAGGTCAATTCCCCTTCGTTTTATTCAGTGTGGCGCGCATATTAGGCGACACATCGTTTACACGCTGACCCTATGAACGTGCAAATTGACTCCTAAAATGGCGAGCGTGTCAGACAGTAGCCGCGTGTGACGTTGGTTCAAGGGGTTAATGGCAACATGATGACCCCCACACCAACCCGCAAACTCCTTAAAATAGAGGTTCCGTTTATGTCTGTGATAATATTAATGCCAAAAAAAGAACATAGTATCATTTATAGATACATCCAACTTTTGGGGAATTGGTGGAAATATTCCTAGAATAGAAACCGCCTCCCAAAATTGGAAATTTCACGTGGTTGATTAATCCACAGACACAATAACAAGAACGTTCATCATTAATTTTGCAATTAACGTTTCCCGTGACGACTTTTGGTTGAAACTAATAAGTCATCCTGCAATAAATGGCTGACGATCTCAGTGGTTGTCAATTAGTTTCAAAGACTTCGCAAACTAACACCCGTAACATAACATTAACCGCAACGTCAACTCGTCTATGTCATCAAGACGAGTGTTTCCAGCGAGCACATCATTGTTTAACCTAATCAGGTGAATGGGTGCTTTTTAAGCACGTTCTCACCTCTACAATGTGTGATTAAATGACGAGATTAAACGAAGCATTTCGGAGGCGTGTGTGCGTAGGTACGCGCAGTCTGAAAGGGTGAACTCGAATGCGCGGAGCGGTGGACGTACGAAACGGATGGCTCTCCTACACCTGACCATGTGATGTAGACATAACACACGAAGAGGCTGCAGTCACTTCTCGATCACTCCTGTAAAACGCTTCGCTCAGTATAAATACTTCAGCGGAATTTTTTTTGGGGGGCTTGAATACCTTTTGAGTGAAGCATAAACATTTTAGAAAGCAGTCTGAGTGCCATTTAGAGGACCCCATTTGGAGGGCCTTGGTGTTTATGAATTTGTTGAAGTATTTAAACTCTTTTTGCGTGTTACGTTCTGTTGGCTGGAGCGTCGTCCAACAAGTGCTTTGTAAAACTTTCGGTCAGAAAACAATCAGGAACCAAGGTTGTCTTTTAATGCAATTTCGCAAGGTGCTTGTTTATGTTTACACTAACAAAATGCAGCTTGTTATCAAGCGTTTATAAATCAGTCATCTGTTTATAGATGTAGCTTGTGAACTACCTAACATCGGATGGACCTCAGTGATAAATGCCTTGCTTTCATTTTTACCCAATCAGAATTAAAGCAGTCCCAATCAAGACATGCTGAAGTTAATATTTTTTTTTATTAACTATCTATTCTTCCAGAACAGTTCGAGTTTACGGAGGTTATGCTTGTACAGCAATGCTGATCTTGGAGCTGACGGTTCAATCCGGATCACATCTCTGATTGCATAAAGGTAAGCGAATGGAACTATTGTTTGTCTGATAATTGTGAGATAAAAAAACTTCACGGAACCTGGGAATCGAATCAGGTTCAAAACAAATGAAGCCGCCTTAAATTGTAGTCTAGTATCCCGCCTCCTATTCCCCGATCACGGTAGTAATTACATCCTTCCCTCCGGCCACGGCACTGAATACGATGCATATATAAAGTTCGTGATCTGTGTGATCTTATTATAAATAATAACCAAACGAAAAAAAGGATCGATGATATGTTTTGTAGGCATTGGATTCAATATTAAAAACTTGGATGGATCATGGGACACCTGATCAAAAAAGGTCAAACAATCCTATTGGTAAGTGATGACGTTTTGGAGCCGGAAGGGCAATGGAACGAATGGTATATTAATGTACATGTACATGAACATTCGTTCAACTGCACTTCCGGCTCCCAAACGTCATCACTTAACATCGATATAGTGATTCACAATAGTGAAGAATTTGATAATTTATTAATTAGCAAGCATAAAGTTGGATTGTACATATACTTTTTTTCAAAAGTAACAATTCAAATTTAAGAAAACAATAATCATAAAAACTATGAATATATTCAATCAAGAAAAGAGGGAATACGCAAATTGCACTATAATATTAACCCAAAATGTCAGTCAAAATATCAGTGTAAAACTGGATATACATTTTGAATAGAGTTAAATGAGATGGAGGCTTGTGGTGACTCCCTGTGTTACTCATTAATAGTGGAGTGTGTGGTTCCGAGAATTTTTTTTAAATATTATCATTACATAAATATTTTTAAAGGCTCTATCATTGTAACCCAGAGGTCAATAATTGCGTCACAATTTACAAGAATGTTTCGAACGTTGTGAATACATATGCTCTATCTCTTATGAAGAAGCCCTTCATAAGCTTTCTCCTGGTGAGGACAGAGAGAAACGTCGATTAACCTCCGAGTTCTTCTCAGAACCAAACACTCACTAAAGAGATTTAATAAAATGGTGTCACCGCAAACCTTTTTCTTATTTACCTCCACCATGCCAACCTTCAAATCAATACTGTTAAAATAGCACAATGAGGAATTACAGACTGTTATATTACTAACCTGTCTAAACTAATGCAATATGAACGGTACGGCACTCAGCGGCGAAACTAAGGTAACATTTTAGGGGCAATAAAGGGGGCTGCACCATTTTTTTCTAGGGGGCACTTCTGGCAATTCTTTTCGTTTGCATTTTTCCTAAACAAGCCCCTTTTCAGTGCTATTTTCAGTATGCCATTTACTTTATTTTTTATAAGAAAATCTGACGTTGAGGTAAAAACAAATACATTATCCGTGTGTAGAATAAAAATAATTTTAACTAAAGAGCAACTGTGTTCTGAGAGCACGAACCTTAGCTGTCAGTATTTAACGATTGACCTGTACTGACCCCTGTGTTACCTTTGACCCAAATCTGGGAACACCTCATATGAAGCTTGGGTCAGGTGTTCTTGTGACAAATATTGATGATCATAGCACGTAATATGCAGAAGTAGTAGTCTTTGAAAGATTCTAATGACCCCTACGTGACCTTTCACCCAAATCTGAGAACATCCGATATGAAACTTAACACGTAATCTACTTTTTAAGTGTCTTTAATAGGTTTTTTGGAAATGACCTCTAATGACCCCTACGTAACCTTTGACTCCAATCTGCTCACACCCCATATGAAGCTTGAGTCAGGTGTTCTTGTGACTAAGGAGAAGTAGTCTTTGAAAGATTTTAACATATTGACCCCTACGTGACCTTTGGCCCCAATCTGCTCACACCCCATATGAAGCTTGGGTCAGGTGTTCTTGTGACCAAGGAGAAGTAGTCTTTGAAAGATTTTAACATAATGACCCCTACGTGACCTTTGGCCCCAATCTGCTCACACCCCATATGAAGCTTGGGTCAGGTGTTCTTGTGACCAAGGAGAAATAGTCTTTGAAAGATTTTAACATAATGACCCCTACGTGACCTTTGGCCCCAATCTGCTCACACCCCATATGAAGCTTGGGTCAGGTGTTCTTGTGACCAAGGAGAAGTAGTCTTTGAAAGATTTTAACATAATGACCCCTACGTGACCTTTGGCCCCAATCTGCTCACACCCCAATGAAGCCTGGGTCAGGTGTTCTTGTGACCAAGGAGAAGTAGTCTTTGAAAGATTTTAACATAATGACCCCTACGTGACCTTTGACTCCAATCTGCTCACACCCCATATGAAGCTTGGTTCAGGTGTTCTTGTGATCAAGGAGAAGTAGTCTTTGAAAGATTTTAACATAATGACCCCTACGTGACCTTTGACTCCAATCTGCTCACACCCCATATGAAGCTTGGGTCAGGTGTTCTTGTGACCAAGGAGAAGTAGTCTTTGAAAGATTTTAACATAATGACCTCTACGTGACCTTTGACTCCAATTTGGAAACACCCCACATGAACTTTTGGTCAAGAACCTTAGTCGTTCTAACGACTAAAGGTAAAAACATTTGAATTACTACATAGAAGCTGATAAAATATATCTTTGTGTTTATTAAGTTATTTTTTCTTTTGTAATTCTAAATTTCAAAAGTCCAGATTTCAAATGTAGGGTGGGGGCACCGGGGGGGGGGGGCATAGACATCAATTGGGGGGGGGGGAAGGTGCGCCCCTTCCTCCTTAGTTGGTCTTCTGTCAGTGCTTTACAGAATTATAATTTCACTGAAATGGTGATAATTATAAATAAATTTAATAGCCCATAAAAACTGTCTCACAGAAGAGACCCATAAAAATCCGATTTATAACGTTAACCAGGATACCTCGTAATGTAAACCGATTCATAATTTAAAACCACCCCAGGCTATAAAAGCACAATCTATAGTTCGAATAATTAATTTACAGCAACGCGGTACAACAATAATTCAAATCACGACACAGTACTTTCAATGGCTTTACGTGTATAATTAACGAAACGTCTTTACATATCCGGAAACATAACGTCGTACTAAAGTGGGCCAGTGATTTGTTATCAGATTAGTAATGAAATACTAAACCCAAACAAAACCGAGCCCATAATAAAATCTGGAGTTTTGGGAGAGTTTGTAATTGAAGCGAAACTAATATCCATAGATCGCTTAAATACGGAAGCGTATTGCCGCCACCTGGATAAAAACAATCTATTATCGTGCACGTACACAATAGTTATGTGTATATACACAATAATTGTCGTGTACGTACACGATAGGTCTAAACTTATCGTGTACTTACACGATAAGTTATCGTGTACGTACACGATAATTACCATGTATTTTACACGATAAGTTTTGACTTGAGTACGTACGCGATACGTTGAAAATCATCCTGTACGTACACGATAAGTTTGGACTTATCGTGTACGTACACGATAAGTTTGGACTTAATGTGTACGTACAAGATATCTATCGTGTACGTAAAAGATAACTATCGTGTACGTACACGATAATATTTTTTTTTATTCAGTTGGAGTCAATACGCAACCGTACATAATAGTGTCCCAAAATATACGTTACACGCCTGGATAATAATGAAATACCACTTGGTAATATGATAATGATCATGGGCCTAAATAATGAATTGGGACTAATGGTTCATCTGGTTCAAACCACACCAACCCATCAAAATCTAAAAGTATGGGTCGTTGATTCTGTTGGACTGAGGACTGAGCACTAGTAAACTATCGGTATGCTTGGCATGCGATCATCAGACATACCACTATAATCAGAGTCCAACAATTTGTGTGTTACAAAGTTTTTTGTTGGATTGTGTTAGTTTGAGGAAGGATCTTAGTAAATCACCAAAGGGAGTTAGGGCTGTAATACCAAATGGTATGTGATATAACATCGATCATCATTGTGTATCGATTAGTCCAGATAATTAAATGTATTACCACAGACGATAACCAGGTTACCTGGAAGTCGATACGTTAATGTAGCTCGAAATCGGAATGCAGCCCGGTACTTAAATGTAGCCCGAAACCTAAATTAAGTCCAAAACCCAAGTGCAGCCCAAAATCTGAATGCAGCCCGAGACCTAAATGTCGCCCGAAACCTGACTGCAGTCAGGCACCCAAATGTAGCCCGAAACCTGAATGCAGTCAGGTACCAAAGTGTAGCCCGAAACATGAATGCAGTCAGGCACCCAAGTGTAGCCCGAAACCTGAATGCAGTCAGGCACCCAAGTGTAGCCCGAAACCTGAATGCAGTCAGGCACCCAAGTGTAGCCCGAAACCTGAATGCAGTCAGGCACCCAAGTGTAGCCCGAAACCTGAATGCAGTCAGGCACCTAAGTTTGGCTCAACTTTCATGGGACCTAATATTGCCTCAACCCTGTACCTTAATGTAGCCCGAACCTCAATGTAGCTTCAATCCTGCACCTGAGAGTAATGTCGCTGCAAAGGTGCCCATAATGTAACCTAAGTCCCATAAACTAATACGTTTATTGCTGCGATGCCAAATGTAGCCCATAATATTATCTGGATCGTTAAAAAGGTATTAATTACATGCATGTAATCAGTTTACACCATAAGCTGAGTATTTTAAACTGTTATAATGAATTCTTCGCTTCTTGTGACTTAATATTTGTGATATGGATTTTATGCCAGTTTTATTTGATCAGCTTGGATTTATGATGGATGTATTTTACGCCGGAACTTGCCGCTCTAACACGAATACCTCGGTTGCTTCGATCTATAAGACATCTTTTAACGAACTTCTCGATTCAGAGTGATGTATTTCTGTTCTTAAAATACCATCTTATGTCATTATATAGCTATGCGATAGACTGCCGAAGATTATTGTTTTCTCCCTGTTTTATAGTTGCTCTTTTTTCCATGGAGAGTATTACGTTTATACTTTTTGTGTGCGTGTATTAAGCCCATAAGATCGCAAGTAGTAAATACGTCATTGAAATCAATAATAGGGCTTGCTATTGAATAATATAATAATAAACACAGAATGGGTTGAGTTTTAATTTTGTTTTGGGAAATCAATGTGTAGCCTAAGAGGGATACGTTTCATCTGCAATCATTTTTCCTTTGCATAATTCTCTGAAAGTTGTTTGTTTGTTGGTTGGTTTGTTTGTTGGTTTGTTGGGTGGGTTGTTCGTTTGTTCGCTTTTTTATTTATTTGTTCCCTTCTTTTTCGAATTGGTAACGATGCAACGATGTTAGTCCTCCCCGATGTCTTCTTGTCAAAACCGTTAAATCTACTCCTCATTAGACTTTGTATCAACCTTTTTTTGTGTGGAAACAAAAATTTAACATCGGTTCTGCCTATTCTGTTGGTAGTGATGACGTTTTGGAGCCGAAAGTCGCAGTGTAACGATGATTCATGGGCATGCATATGAACGATATATATACCATTCATTTACATTACATTTCCGGCTCCAAAACGTCATCACTTACCAACAGGAAAGTGTAAAAGGCAAAAAGAAAAGAAATTAAATATACAAAATAAGACTTTACTTCAAAAAAGGTCCCTCACCTTAAGCGTTATTGGTGAGAATGACGTCATTGAAGAGAGGGTTAACTTTAAAAAAAAATCCCTAACGAAAAACATCGTGATGACGACAAATACACCGAATGTGTGACAACAGACTGTCCGTACAGCAGTCTCTTTTAACTTTTAATCAATTAGATACACATCGATCATGTCATCATTTGATATGTTTGTCAGAGAAACATTGTCCTGTATCGATTACACTTCAATAGTGCGCCTCTGTTTGTCCCAGTGCGGAGAGATGGACGTATACATTCACTTAAAATATCAACGACCTCGTCCCACAGGATCGTGTCCAAACACATTTTCAGAGAAGGCAGGCTTGGCATTTCATTGAGAACACGGAGGCCACGACCTCTGTTGCACTTGAATGTTTCCTTGGTACCCATTTAAAACGTTCCCAAAGACTAAAGGAATTTACGAGGGAAACGCCCTTTGCAGAATGAAATAGCCTTGACCGTTTAGAACAAAGGAGACTGCAGAATGTTTTGGAAAACATTGAGTATACATTGCTTATCACACATTCTGTGTACGATAAAACCATCTTGATATTGCTCATTATCACCGGTGCAACGAATACACAAATTAACGGTGCCCACACAGCATATTACAGGTTTGGAACTGACCTCTTGAGTGCCGGAGGTTGTTTGTTCGAATCCCACCAGAGGACTGGTGCATGTTTATGCGTCTTGCTGTCCGCTGGCCTCGGTAAAATAAGTACTGAGTTTACAGTGTGCTTTTCATACAGTCATCGGTGCAGGGAAAAAAATGAATAGTTGAAAGGACTTACACTTGAATTATTTTGAGTTATCACAAATATCGAATAAAGGAATATTAATAAATAAATGAATAAATAAATAAATAAATAAATAAAAATTAGTTTAACAGAAATGTTTTCTAGGCGACTAAGAAGAAAACATATTTTTAACAAGGGTTTGTTTTTCTTCAGAAATACCGGTACGGCAGAAAATGGAAGATGGGTGTTGATTGACCCACAATTTATACTTTCTTTCATTTCTGATTGGGGTGGGGGAGGTGGAGGTGTGGGAGAGGTGAAGGATCGCTCTTGGAGTTTTACACTGTGCATTCAAAAGCTATCAGATTTTGAAATATTTACCCATTCAATATTGATATGGAAATATTCCAATAATTATTTCATTAGTATGAACATTTTGTATTTGGAATGGACTTCCACGTGTTCGGACTCCTCATGACCAGTTCTTCCGACACACGGAGAGGAGATCGCTTGCTAAATAGCCCCGGTTCGTAATCAGATATTCACAGGCCTAAATACAGCAGTGGGGTTTACCACTTAGTTGATTTAGCATGCCTCGGGTATGGCTGTGCCGAGCCATCGTCGTACCGGTACCGCAGGAACAAATTTCAGTAAGCATTCCGTAGCAGGGCATTTTGTAAAGGAATTAGAGCCCGGATTGGGCAATCCGGAGAGGATTCGACCTAATTCTGTCTGCAAACATTTGACGGCGGCACGCTCGGGTCTGGGAGACAGATGGCAAGGCAGATGATGAAGCGAATCACAAAATGATGAAGAAACCATCGGTATTGGCTAATTAATTGATAAGGAATGACAGCGCAAGTGTTTCCCCTCGGCCCGCCAAGGGAAACAAGCACGGCTCGAAGATTCGATTTGTGGGGTAGCAAATTCGCTTGAATTTCTCTAAACAAAATATCCTAATTCGTTTTTTCCCTACTTAAGATTCTATACTTGTATAATCAGGATTTATGTGCACAGATATCGTTGTAATTGGAAACACAAACCCCCCATCGGAATAGAATGTTAACTTTGTTGTTTTTCTTTCTTTTAATTGGAATAAGATACATAGGATGTCTTAAAGCTCAGGGATTGTATGCGGTTTATGTTTTGTATTTTTTTTTATTGGTGATATATGTTTCCTTTGCCAATGCAAGTTCGTCTAACTCAGGAATGTCTCATTCCCTGACTACAGCGAATATTTGCAAATGCTTACTCTGATCACCAGACTAGTTTTGTAAATTGGGGGGGGGGGGGTACCTGACTTACAGATACCAATCTTTGGATTAATGCAAGAGCCGCTAGTCAGTTCTTTATGGAACGTTACTATCTACCAGGACATTGTTCTTGTCATTGACATACGCATCGTGCAAGGTCCCAGTGTAATTACAAGCTCACTTTCATATAAATAGTGGATAAGGAAAATACATACTCCGTTCAGATAATATTTTGGAAAAAAAAAATAGATTTCAATTTTTCACCGGGGGGAGGAAACGAGGTTAGTAAGTTACACACACAAATCTGTGTAGAGGAGGTTGATGAGTTAACTGCATTGACGCCTACGGCCTTTTTCGAAAACACGGCTGTGGCTTCTGTAGGATTTGGCTCTGGCTTAGGCTGCATCCACCTGTTTGAAGCCCCTTACTGAAAGTGATATATATATATATATAATCATTATAATAAAAGTAATCATTATAATAAAATAAAGTAAGACATTAACTTGAACGAGGTTGATAAGTTACACACGAAGATTTGTAAAAGATGTTGATAAGTTATGCAAGACAACGGTGGGAGGGGGGGGGATTCAACCATTTTAACTTACAAAGGGCAGCATTCGGATCCAAGGACGTGAATAACATGATAGACCAGCAAACCCCATTCGCCTGATACCTCATCTCAATCTCCATGTTTCCCCTGATTGATTCGTCTCGTAGCTTTTAATCAAAACGATAAACGAGACCGCCCCGGTTTTTATCCCCGGCCTCGTTCCATGAAAAGCCTCACTGATAAAAAAATCAGCCACAGGGGTGTGGTTTACCATCAAGCAAGAAACAGAACCGCTATGGATTAGCCAAACGGTTCGCAAGGTATTATTTTGAATCATTCTTGTCCAAACATAGCACGCGGCGATGAAGGGGGGAAAAAAGTGGATCAAAATGCATTAACGATAACGAATAATCCCCGAGGTCACTTTCCATAATGCCTTACACAGAAAAACAAACTGAAGGAAAACAAAAATATGGGATGCTGCTTTATTTTGAGAAGTGGGGTGGTCTTGGACGGTTAAAGATGACTGGAGCAACCCCTACGTCTAAATTAGGGCAGTGGATTTATATCATTGGTCATGCGATAATATTTGGATTTCAGATCCGACCCCTCGGGTTTCTAATACATAACCCTGAGTCGTATAAGAACGAAACTAACGTAAGATAACAGAGCACTGAAAGTGACTTAGATCAAGCCAACCAAAATAAACAAATACAATAAAATAACACAGTCTTAGCTTGCAGCCATATCTGACACTCATTCTAGTTTGTAGAAAGGTTCAGTTTTAATCGAGACCATTGGTGTGTTCAGTTTTAATCGAGACCATTGTTATTTATTTATTTTTCTTCTTTTCATAGCGTTGAATTGAACGCGCTTCTTGCCAATGTACTTACATATTTAAAATCTAATCCGATTTACTCGGAAAGGATTCCAGTATTTTACTACATAGTTTCCAAGGTCAGGTTTCACTACTGCTAAAAGAGGATTTTTTGTGCTGCTCTCATTTCCCACAAGATAGAGTCCCCGTGAAAGTGAAAAAAATACAACTCTCTTATCTCCATTAAAAAATTGTGCGAATTGCCATTTTGTTAGATACTCTTTCAGAGCGAAATTTGAGACGTGACGTCACTTCTTGTCAACAACAAACGGGTATTTTCTTTCCAAAGAGGAATGTTTGCGCCAGTCAGAAGTTCAAGGTCTTGATCATGCTGTTTTGGTTGATCATCATCGAAATTCAGGAATGAACTGAAATAATATCCTGTACAAAAAAAATGTACAAAGCCATATATTTGAAATATGACGTCATTGGATGTATTTGGATTTTGAGAAAATTCGCACTGGAAGGATATCAAACACAATGGAAGGTTCACACCGTTTTAACGTGTGGTTAGATACTTGTAATTTTCCCCATTTTTTCTTCTTTTATATTGGAAAATGATTGCATCCCAAAACTGAATTCGACCTTGGGTCTTCCATTTAACATCTTAGGCATGTTTGGGGAAAGGGGCTGGGTCGGTGGTCATTATTGCCTGCCAATCAAAGTCATACGTTAGTATTGTAGAAACTTTCAAATTTGTAAATTAATATCAGCCCATCATAACGGACCGGAACACTGTTTTCATTTCACACATTCCCGAGGAGTTCACCCCAGCCGTGTCCGACAACATGTTCACCCCGCCTTCCCGGGGCTGCTCTTCGCGCCCAAAATCCCATCAAGCCTGGCGGTCGGTATTGTTTCATGGCTCAGCTAATCCAATCAAGATATTGCTGAGAGGGTGAAGAGGTACTACCCGTCCGCGTTAATGAAGCCAATGCATAAAGCTTATTATATGACGGGATCCGTAGACTCCGTCATGTAGTCGAGCCAACGCCTCCCGTCTTCTACAACGTTCTCTCCATGCATCATGCAGTGATAGTGTTATTACAGTTACTCTTTTTCATTTACTTCAAATCAGTATGGATGTGTAGCCTGGGGCAGGTTCGGTTTTGGTGTCTGCGAGGAGCACGTGCTGTGTGTGCTATAGGCCACAGAGAGCAGTGCCCCCTCTACACAACAGCGTAAATCTTCATTCAATACCCTGACATGGCTAGCATACAGCTTAGAGATTTAAACGATGTGACGCGGTCGTTGGCAAAGATAGCTGATTTTCCCCTGGCTATATAGTGCTCTACAAGACCAGCGAGTAATCCCAATCATACTATATTCAATTTTCTTTATCCTCTTCTTGTTAAAGGTACGACAGGACAATTTTCTTTTATCTGAAGAGTAATAACTAATCCCTAACCGCTAAAACACGCTTAAATGTCACAAGTTTTAGGCTAAGAGAAAACCAAATTTACAAAACATTGTCAGATTCAAGAAAACCGAAAATAGTGTGTGTGTTTTTTCTGGGTTTGTGCACATTCATAGTTTGAGTGCTTATTTCAGTTTGGCGAAATCGTAATGATAGTTTGGGGAATTTTTGTTCGCGCATTGCAGTATGCCATGTGCAGAGGAAATAATTGGTACATTTCGGTTTTGATGTGGCGTTTATTATAGCATGTTTATTATAGCATTGGTTATTGTCAAAGGCAGTGTCCGCTCTTTACTATATGTGAACCAACATTATACATGAAATAACAACACTGTGAGAGTTTGAGCTCAATCGGTCGTAAGAGCCACAGGACTCGCAATATCAAAACTAATTGTTTAACTCATTTTCTCAAAAACTATAGCATTTTCTGGCAAAGATATTTCAAGGGAAGTTTTCCGCTGTGTAAGTTCTGTACAAAGCTGTGAATATTTATATTTTCACTCGTGCCAATGGTGTGCACAGCCTTTCTTCGTGAGCTTTCAGAAGTTTATTTTTGTCTTATTAAACAAATAAAATAATAATAATAATAATAATGTAATAGGTCTACCTTATAAATGGAGTCCAATAACGGGTTCTAGGCTTGCGTTCGTTCTATACATTTTTTTCTAGTTCCATATTGAAAATACAATTTAATGTTTAATTTCGTTCTGTAGTATCGGATTACAATAACATACACTCTAAAAACTAACTTAGTGAAAACAGCGTAAATTAGTCATTTTAGACCACATTTTGACTAAAATTTGTCAAAAATGGTCTAAAATGACTAATTAAGGCTGTTTTGACTAACTTTAGTTTTAGAGTGTAGGTCTACCTTTTAAGTAGCGTCTGATGAAGTT